>JAXCLQ010066950.1:0-14972 GCA_035584115.1 Cedrela odorata | reverse complement strand
AATACACATGCATGCACATATCGATCATCAGGGAGTCAATTTCGAAGATTTGTAATGTCAATCTAAGCTCCCTAGCAGCGGTTGTGCGCTCGGAATTCCATTTCGTGCGTCGCACTTCTGCTGCACCTAAAACAGAGCACGTTCACGTTTCTTGTTCTGTTCAATAACATACTTAAAAATTAGATTATTTCGTTAAGAAATGAATTCTCAAAAAAATTCAAAAATCAGTGCCCTATTGTGAAATTAAATTAAAACAATATCTATTCATTTAAGTATAAGTTAAGCTATAGAAGTCCAAATGAAGCACCGTAAAAGGCTATATAAACTAGACTTATAAGGGATGAATATATTGAAAATTTAGCATAAAATGTGTTTCTAATTGGTCACAATGGAATTTTAAATTAACCATTGTTTCAGGGAGACATAACCTAGAATAAATAAAGTTGGATTGGTGATTTCCCAACCTAAGTGACTTCAAGTTAATTTTCATTAAACCGTTGGGGATCCTAGACATTTTGAATTTAGATTTGGGTTCATTGTTTATAATATTTTTATTCATTCTTGAGAAAAATATACCACATTTCAGGTTCAAAGAATGTTGGTTGTAGATCGTTGACAGGACTAACCTTCCATGATCCTGCGACTTCAACTTGGCTAAGTATAAACCTGTAAGAAGATATTTTATTTTTCTTCCAAAGTGTTGTTTGAATATAATGTTGAGTTATAAACGTTTTGGAATTGTTTGAATTATTTTATTATGGTTGAGGAAATTATTGGTGAAATATCAAATTCATGTTTATTTTTACATGATTTAGATACGTTGATATTTTAGGAAATTTTATATGAAATTCTCTCAAACTCATGACCTGAGGCATAGAATTTGGTAATGGTTTTGAATATGTTGTTGATTCGTGGAAATTTAAATGAGTTCTTTTGAAATTGGTGGCTTGAGACATTGATTTTGAAAGAGTTTTGATATAAATTCATGAAATTTACAAACACTAGTTTGGTTTAAAATTTCAAAGCTATTGTCGAATTTGTTTAAAAACAAGAGCTTTGAAACTTGATTTTTTTAGATTTTCCCTACGGAGCTAAAGATATATTCCGGTTGTCTGTGATACCGCGGGCCGGGATATTAGAGTAATAGATTTGGGGCCCTTGTGACCCTTTATCTCATAGATTTATTCTAGCTGTCTGTGACACCGTGGACCAGGATACCAAAGCTATATGTTCGAGGCCTTCATGACCCCCTATCTCAGATATATATTCCAACTGTCTGTGACACCGCGGTCTAGGATACCAAAGTATAGATTCGAGGCCTTCGTGACCCTCTATCTTAAAGATATATTTTGATTGTCTATGATACCGCAGGCCAGGATATCAAAGCTACCAATTTTCAATTTTCAGATGACATGGTTTCAAATATGATTTTATTCTAGAGAATTATATTTCACATTGATATTTTTCGAAATTGATTTTGGAATAATAAAAAAGTTTTAGCATAATATTGTTTCAGTTTATAACAATACAAATTTTAGTTTTATAGCAGTTTGTGAACAAGATGTTGATTTTACACTTCAAGTTTGATTCTATTAATGCAGAATTTAGTTTTTCCGTTTAGTATATTTTATTACTTTCTAATATCCACTCATTAGGTCTCCCAAGACTCACCCCTTACATTTTTAGTTTTGCAGGTCAGACAGCTAGTTAGAGAGAAAAGAGAAGCTTTAATACAGCGACAACACAGACAGAGGAACATGATACACACTACAGCCACTAAGGCATGTGGGTCTGTCATGTACAGAGAGTCATGTAATGGCTAGTCTTGAATAGTTATTAGATTGTATTAAGATGTACCAGATGTTGTAGAATTCATTGTTGACATATATATTATGATTGGGCACATTGCCCTTTTTCATTCATGCACATGATTACATACTTTTGGTGCATGCATCAAAGTATTGTGAATATATGAGACAGATAAGTAAAGGTTTAGGGTGATAGTGAGGTTTATCACCTACTGGTAACATCTCGAGATTTGAGGATGTTATAGGGTGATGCTATTTTTCTCCTTTCCCCTTTAATTTTTCCAAAGAGCTTCATTTTAGAATTAAAAAATTAGTGTGCTTTGTTTTGAACAAAAACCAAAGGAAAAAAGAAGCATATGGGAGAAATAAAAATAAGAAGAAAAGAAAGAGATTAAAAAGGGTTTTCATTTCTCTTCTCTTCCCATTAATTAGCTAAGGTTTTCTAAGTGTAGAAAATCTAGTATTAGCTTGGTGAAGTTAATACCCATAGCTTAGAAATCCCGTTAAGAAAATGAAACTATCTTCACCAATCAGACGTGTGGATACGCTTGGAAGTAAATGAAGAGCTTGACTTGCTTTTCTGAAAAATCAATTTGAAGAAGTATGACTTCTAATCTTTGTATTTTATGATTAAAATGCTTAAATTTTAAAACATGTATATATAGATGTCATAGTGCTTTGGGAGCTTTCTGCACGGTCCACGTGATGGCCGTAGCTTTCTCGCGGAGCGCACGCACTGTCATACCATTCATAATGTACCCCTACCTCATCTTCATCTATGAACATAATCGGTACTGAGGCGATTCTTTGCTTTTCTCGGCTCTCGCATTCATAACGTGAATGTTCAAGGTGGAGTTTGGCACTGAATATTTTAAATAATTATTTTTTTACCTGTTAGAATTTTCCGCCAATGTGGCTTTGCCGAAGATTACTAGGGTCTGATCTTTAGATGCTTTCTCATGTACAGGGTTGACAAACCCTCCTTCACTGTTTGCCACAAAATCTGGTAAATAGTTATTTCGGATCAATACCTTGACCTGATTTCTTAGGTTGAAATACTCATCTATTAATTGTCCAGCGCTCTGGTGAAATTTACAGAACTTGTTATTTGCATTCCCGCTCAGCTTGATTTTTATAGGTCGAAATTCTATCAATATGGTTCTTTGTCTTTTAATTTCTTGTAGAATTTGCGAGAGAGGTGTGTTCAGAGTAAAATTTCTCTCTTCTTGGATTTAGGCTACTCTTCTTGCTTCAGGTCTTCTTGGTGAATGCTGTCCCTTTGTGAGGAATTTGTCCTCCCTATTACCCTTTCTGTTTTGGTCAAGTATTTGACCTCTTTTTCTATGGGCATCTTGGAAATTCCTCCTCTCATCTCGCTTCCTTCTTGAGTCCGTCCTCTGACTTAGTATCTCATTATGGGGTAATGGTCTTAGCTTCTTCTCTTATTTTAGCTTGAGGGTAACCTGGTCTTCAATTTTGATTTTGTCCAACAACTTTCTCCGAGCAGTTTCATAGAAATTGAAAGACTATTTCTATATTGCATAACATCCTCGGTCTAGTCGTAGACCTCTCTTGAGGCTTTCCAATCCTAATGAGTGATCATAAGCCCCCAATTCCATTACTTTATCATTGTATCACTTAACGAAGTTACTGAGACTTTCACTTTCCCCTTTCTTCATGAGCAGCAACGAATTAGGGGTTTTATGGCTAACTGTCGCCCCTTTGAACTCGTTAATGAACACTTCGCATATATGTTTGAAACTATAGATGTTTTCAGGGGTTAAATTGGTGAACCACTTTCTTGCTTATCCTTCTAACATCAAAGGGAACAAGCGGCATATCTAGAATTCATCCAACCCTTAGATCAACATCTTTTCCCTGAAAAAATTCATATGTAGGGATGTGTTGAGAATACGAAATGTCATATTTTTCTCTCTTAATGTTTAGTCTTTTATATTTAATTGGTGCCTAAATGTACTCATTATTCTTATTATTTTGATTTAGGACGTAATTGGAGACGTTAAGTGCAAAACAAAGTTAATTGAGTGATTTTGGACAATTTCGACATTACTTCGTAATGTGAGCATAACTCTCTCATCCAAGCTCCGATTAAGATGATTTGAGATGATATGGAACGACAAGAAAAATCTCTACAACTTTTATGTTTTAAGTTTTAAGATATAGGGGATATATCAAGATCGAAATTAAGTTTGAAGTTACTATACTTGTATTATTGACGTTTTGGAATGTCCCTTGCCTGCAATTCTAAAATGAGGATATGATGCGGTTTATTTTCAAAAGTTTCCAGATATGGTGCACGAAAATTTCAGTTGGAATCACCACCTTCTTAGTTATATTAGGACTTTATTTTATTTTAATATTTCCCTCATTAAATCAGCACTTTCCTAGTTATATTAGGACTTTAATTTTTTCCTTAATTAGTCATATTTGGAGATTGTTATTTTAAGATAATATTTAGAATATTTTTTGGGATTTTGTAGGCTTAAAAGGCAAATAAATAACATGTAAAATGGGAGAAAAAATGGTAGACTTAACAGACACCTCTCTCTCCCCTCTTTTCTTTAATTTCTCCTTCAAGTTTCATAATGGCCTTACGTGGCTAAACTTTTATAATTGGTTAAAGGAAACGGAAGCCTTGGAATCAATAAAACTCTGAGATATAATTTATTTTTATTGTTCAATTTATACTTTGAGTATTGGATGTTCTTCTGTGCTTGTTTTTATGATTGTCTTGTTTAATTACTAAGAGGCCTACTAGTTTATTATTCGTTGCAATCTACTGCTAGGTTAGAAATCAATTCTGTAATTGATTGATTCTTCTAATTTGTAAAGAAACTAAGATTTAATAATTTGTTGCGTCAGAAATTATAGGTCTTAGGAAGAATGTTTGACTAAATTAAATGTAACCGCTTGTGCTTGTGTTGTTTAGCTTCATCGATCTCTCTAATTCTTAAGGCTGTTACTAGATTAAACCTTTAGCACTTGTTTTGGGTTGTTTAGTAGTTAGGGTTAATCAGATCGCTTGTTTTCTAATTAACTACGACTGAGGAGAGCTATGAAAATAATTCCAATAGTGAATATTCAAAATGTGAATTGATATATAGTTGCATCAATGATCAGTTGTAAAATTCAGATGGTGGATGTTGACTTAAACCAAAGTTTGTTCTTGTGATTAATTCTAATAAGTCAATTTGAATTGTTCCTTAGTTGTTTTTCTTAAAACTATTTTCATTATACTCGAAATCCCACCCCCCTCCCCATTCTTATTTACGTAGCATAAAATTAAGCTAAATACTTTTCGTGGGAATGATCCTTACTTACACCACTACATATATTTTTAGGAGTATAGGTTTTATTTTTGGTTGTCGACAACAGCACATTAGGATGGATTAGATTTTCCTGTAAAGGAATTTATCTTAGGTATCTTGAACTTCCTAGAAAGAATAAGGCTTATGATTTTTTGGGAAAAATGGGGATTTAGAATGCAATCCCAAATGAGGTGTTGACTCACCATTCCTCTTTTATCCTCTTCTCTTCTGGTACTCTAATTCTTTCACTAACTTTCTGACACAAGCTTCCATATTGTTAAACTTGTTGTTGGGCTCCCTAGACCTCTTTCCTTGAGATGAGCTTCGTCGAAAACCTTCTCTTTTCTTTTGCCATTTTAAATCAAGGAACGTTATCGTGTTTTCTAGATTGGAACTATTGTCTGAACCCTTCTTGTCAATGATTACTGAATCATCTAGGGAATATTGAGATTCTAGCCCAAGTTTACTAATAAACCTGAAAGCAGTATATTTCCTCTTGCAAATTTCTAGGTAGATAGTTGGAAACTTTTCTTTTCCCTTTCTCCACGGCTGTGTATCTCTTTCTGCTGGTATTTTATCGGAGATCAGTTTTGTGATTGTACAGAGCACTTGGAACGCTGCTTTTCACGGCTTCTACCGATATAGGTGTTCTCAGCCATGAGAACCGACTTAAAGCATTATTTTTATCTTCGCAACTTCCTCAGCTAACATGTAGATTTGCGTATCTTTTTCAGCATGTTATTTTTCATTGTCAGCCAGTCGCTTAACCAACCATGCAGTTTCTGTGACTCCTAGGTTAGAGGGATTTTGAATCGAAGATGAAGCATCTGAACTGTGATTTACACCTTCCAAAAGTGGTGGTCGTGTATCATCGTTTTGGTTAACTGCCACTATTTTCTCAAGAGGATTATCATGGAGATTTCCTTTCACTATTGTCCGATTTCTAGTTGCATGAGTTCACGTAGTCGTCATGATTTTCTTTTTAGCTGCAGATGCTTCTGACTTTTTGTTCAATTTCCCATAGACGGCACCAAATATTGATGTAGCAAAAATTCTTCTATGGATTCAGTGCACCGCACTAATCTTCTTCTTCTTGATTGAATTTTGCTCGACCTGAAAGCACAGCAAGAACAAAAGGAGTAAAAAGTCAGTGTTCCAGTGAAAACTCTCTGATGCTTAATTTAGGGTTTTACTTGTAAAAGTTTTGAGAAAGAAAACTGAAGGAGAAAGACTATCACTGATTGTATGTATGCTCTAGGGTTATTTCATCATATGTTCCTAGTTGCCCTTAGCCTCATTTTATAGGTTGCTTCAAGTCTCTCAAATTTAGTAGAATTTCATGGAATCTAGAAATAATAATCCCAATTATATTATATGTAACACCTCATTCTCATACTTATTCAGTCAATCATTATTACATAATGCTATATCATTTCATACAAAGAGTATTACTATTACATAATTCTTAAATATCTACAATTTCTAAATTTCTTACACGTACAAAGAGTTATATATATAACTAGTTCTTAAACGTTTAATTAATCTATTAATTACACATATAACCAAAATTTTCTTCTATACTTAACTAACCTTGCGCGCGTCCTTTGTCACTTCTACTTACTATTCTCTAAAAAATAAAATTTTTATAATAAAGTGTGAGATATAATCTCAGTAAATAAATCATACAAGTTTGCACATGTTGATGCGATACAGAACATAAATAATCAAACAGATCAATATATTTTCAAACTTTTCAATTACACAAAAAACAATTCATAGTATAAACATTTTCAGAATGTCTCAGTTGGTTAGTATCACCTGCACCTATGGTGATTCGGATTCAGAACATGATCACGTATTCTGCTTAAAGCGGACATTCTTTTTAGTTCGAATATAACAGAAACGTGCATAGCATGTTAAACAGAATTCTGAATAGCTAGCAAGTCCCGCTTTTGCCTCGAAACCAGGCCAAGTCAGAATAAACATTAATTAACAACTAGAGCTATAAAATCATTTTCATTCACAAACATTTACACATCGACATCATTTTCAACAATTATTTCATGAATTTGATATCAACATATAAAACATTTAAAATTCACAATTTTCATATTATTTTCAAACATATTCAGATATCATATTATTTCAAAAACAATAAAAATGCATGCACAATTTACTTACTACAAAGGAAAGGTAAACACTCCCACTAACGATCCTCCCATCTAACTTGATTCTTTTCCTCGATTTTCGTAACCTAATACCACAAATATATAAATCATATATTTTACTATTTGATTAATCAATATAATTGTTTTAAATGCGATATTCATGGAATTAGTGTTTAAAATTCATTAGTTTTATCCATATTACTAAATTTAACTAACTAAGATCATTTACCCGATTTTCAACAATAAATTTCTGTGGCTAGTTTATTCTAATTCTCATTTTCAACTATCTTAAATTTACATATTTTTGCCCAAACAAACAAGTACAGTTTTGATTTAAATATTATAGTAAAATACTGTTCACACAAATTACCTTAGCAAAAGGTTATTCATGCGAATACTGTAGCTAGAACTGTTTATATCGAATTTACTGTGTAGATTAAAAGTATTGTATAAAAAGTTACTGTATAGATCGAAGTTACTATAGCACATTCAAAAACATCTTAATTTCTTCCCATAAACATCTCAATCAATGTAAATTCAAT
The DNA here is from genome assembly GCA_035584115.1 of Cedrela odorata. Taxonomy (NCBI): domain Eukaryota; kingdom Viridiplantae; phylum Streptophyta; class Magnoliopsida; order Sapindales; family Meliaceae; genus Cedrela; species Cedrela odorata. The sequence goes on along the minus strand of JAXCLQ010066950.1, from coordinate 7,125 downwards.
ATAATACTACATTTTCTACTCTAATTCAACACAATCTAACATTTCTTACACAAAATCAAGCGTAAATTGTTCAAATAAATAGTAACTCTAATTTCAATTTATACTTAAAAGCTAAAATTTAAGTTTTTTTATGCGTTAAATAACTTACTTATAACTGGAATTTGAAGGAAATTCGCCTGAACTTAAAGTAATTCAGCCAAAAGTTGTAAAAGGGAAGGAGACTGGTTTTACTGAAAATGAAGAAAATAAGCTCTGGATTGCATACAGGTTGGGGGAGAAGAGAGGCAAATTTTTTTATTTTGGCAGATAAAATTTTAAGATCCTTATTCTTAAAATTTTAAGATCCTTATTCTTTTTAAAATTATACAAATAACTTAAAACTTTAAAAATTTTCATTTTAGTCCCTTTAAATAATTCTAAAATAACCTTTAATATTTAAGAATCTTTATAATTAAGTCTAAAATTAATCCAAGCACTATTTCCTTTTTCCAAATCCACTTATAATCTAACTTTATAAATTTAATTTTGTGCCTAAATAAATTTTTAGAATTCACCTAAAAAATCTAAATTAAAATTTTATATAATTTAATTTCTTAAATACTGTGGATACTACAATTACAAATTTTTAAAATTGCAGGTGTTACATTATGATTCCAAGAATCTTAAAGATTCTACTTTTTAAGTATCGGCTTTTTGAATTTTGAAGGATCTTAAGCTTTTCTTGCAGAATACATCTACCAAGCAATGAATCCTTATTATGGAATAAACTCTACTTGTAGAATACATCTACTTGGCTAAGGATCCTTATTATGGAATAATCCAAAAAGAAATTGAAAAGAGAATGAATTCTTTGTTGATACATAATTACTAAGAGGTCTTAAAAGTTTTTATTTAAGATTGCTTTGTCTACGTAAGGTGAGTTTAGGCTATGTTATATATCTAAGACCTTTGTCATGTTACACCTGAGACCTTTATAGGTGGAGGGAGGTCTCAAAATTGAATTCTAAACTTGAGGTCTTTTATCTGGCCTTAAGAGGTCTCAACCTTCACTATACTTCAAGTCCTTATTATCCCCTAGATAGTGTCTCTTGGATTGAGCTAGGCCTTAGGACCTTCTTTCATTCTTTTTAGTACAATATTTTGGGCCCATATCCTATTAGGCTTTTCTTACGTTGTTGACTTTATCCCCAACAATTATTAATATTTATTATTACTAATTATTAAGTAATTTGATAAAATCAAAAACTTTAATAAATGAATTAAATTTCATGGATTTTGGAATCTACTAATGAAAAATTGTTAAGCTTGTTTTCATTTATGTATTTTGATACATATATAAGTATAAATAATAAAAAAAAATGAAAAAATGAAAAGGGAGATACGACCACTTTGAGAGAGAGGAAAAAAAATTTTCCTTGACATTTTCTAAGAAAAGAAAAAAAAAGGAAAACAAAGAAAGAAAAGAGGAAAATTTTGTTTTTTCTTGTAATATCTTATTTCTTATTAGTTAGGAATATTTTTCTAGTTGTAAAAAATTATTCAAGGCTTGTTGAAGCTTGTAATAGTTGTATTACAATCTTAATCAAGTCTCCCAACATATAAACTGGAAATATCGTCAACAAACTTGCGTGTGGATACGATTAGAAGCAACTGAAGATGGTTAGATTTTCTGGATTTACAAAGTGGAGTATAATTTCTATATCTTTGTTATTATTTTTGTTTAAATTTGTTAAAAAAAATTAAACCTTGCATAATTTTTAGTTACGATCCTCCTAGAGTTTTTTCACACAACTGTATGACAGTTGTTACTTTCGACGAGTGAAAGCCATTTCCCAACAAGATCTACTATTGGTTATGTATTTTTTTTTTTTTTGGCAAAGGCATTAGTAAGTTAGAAGTCTATTTTGAAGTCTACAGTTGCTTTGTCTACTACAAAGATAAACTCTATAGCAATTACAAAGGTTGCAAATAAAACTATTTGGTTATAAGGAATACTTAAGGAGTTGAGAATTGTTCAGAAGAATGTCACTATCTATTCTAATAGTCAGAGTGTTGTTCATTTAGCGAAGAACCTTGTGTACCATGTTCAGATGAAGCATATTGATGTTTAGTATCGCTTTATTCGTTAGATTATTGGTGAAGGAAGGATTTTGATGAAGAAGATTATAGAGAATCTTTCAGATATATTGACCTAAGTAGTGACAGCGATAAAATTCAATCATTGTTTGGACTTGATCAATATTCTACTAGTTTGATTGCGTCATTTAGCACATTTAGAGGCACTGTTGCTTTTGACATAATACACGAAAAATCAAAAGAGTTTTTTGTTTTTATTTTTTATAGGACTAACTAATTAATCTTAGGTGGAAATTTGTTGTGTTTAGCTAAATTAGCCAATATGTTGATATCTCACATCAGTGGGATATCTTTTGAAAACTCTAAATTGAGCTTATAAAGTAAAGTGGTGTGTTATTATTTGGACATCTCAAATCAAATATCAATTTGGTCTTAATAAAATTTTAATTGAGTTCTTTGAGGTTTAATTTCATATAGGATCTTTTAGTTGGTATTTTTCTTCTAGGACTTTATTTGTTCTTGAGTTTTATAATTTAGCTTAATTTTGTAATTGCTCCTATTTGAAGATATTGAGGGTTTCAGTTGTGTGGGAAGATGTAGATATTTATACCGAACCATGTTAAATATTATAATAAATTTTTATTATATGATTTTCAACTTTATTAATATTTTGCTTCATACTTATTATATTTTATTAGTTATAGTTATATATTGTATTATCTTTACATAATCGAATTTAGTGGTTTTCTACAATAATGATATTTTACTTTATATTTATTATATTTTATTAGTTATAATTGTTAGAGTTTCCAAAATCTCTATAATTCTAGCCAAAGGCAGTGGAACAGTAAACAATTCGTTTCGTTCATAACACACACAAAACAACATCAATCAATGGTTAAAGACATACTAGAGGATGCCATTTGATGTTGTGAACAAGCTTTAAGCTCCCAATTGCTTCAATTTGGTCAAAATCAATATGACCTAAAAATTGAAATTTGGGTACAGGGAGAGCATGGGAAGAGAAACGGAATTGGGAGAAGTTTTCTACTTTCTACCCTTTATCCAAAAGTTATTATGCTTAATGGGCCAGCACAATATATATATATAAGACAAGAGCAGGGACCTCCTCCCGTGTAATAAACAAAAGTGACTTATCCAATTATAAGTCATAAATCAATAAATACACCAATATCATATTTGTACAAAATCATACTACTATAATGAGTATAATAATAAACTGACTCAATTACATAATGTGATCACAAATTATGAGTTAGTCACACATACTCTAATATATTTGACATTAGTCACATAATTAATCTGATTTAAATTATAAAATTACATGAATAATTATGTTAATCCACAATATGTGAGAAATAAGTCCAACAATCTCCCACTTGGACAACATAAATCATTCTAGTATCATTTAAAAATAAGGTTATCAAATTAACCTATAAGTGACTTAACAATATAGTCAAATGTGAGCAAACACCCAAAACAAAACGAGTTCATAATGTGTTTATAATACCAAGTGGCATGCAGGCACCGACAGGATACTCAACACACAATAAGTTACCATAAACACCTGACAAAGTAGTAGTATGCAAATATGACATGGAAATACCAAAATTAAGCTATCAAAATGCTTATTTCCATAAGGTCCACACATTTAACAAAATGAGAATAAATAAAATATCTTTTTGATGCATTGCTTCCTTACAACTAAATGAAACAAACGCAAAATATCTCTATCATAATAAAGGAAGCTATACTGGGACTAAACCCCAAAGTCTCAGTCCATAATGTCTAAAACTAATCAAAATGTCTTAGACCACAATATCCTCACGATTTAATGTCATACATATACAACAAAATGTGTACACAACAATATATGACAAACCAAAATATGCATGCATTAAGTATGAAAATCATACTTTCATTATAGTTGTAACTTAATTACAAATAATCTAGAGCTCCCACTAATTAAACACAACAAAAGACTCTAATAATCCCATATGAGCCACATGTGTCTGAAAAACCTTAGGGCCTAGGCCCTTTAGTTAGTGGATTAGCCAAATTGAGCTCTGTAACAACATGTTCAATAAAAACATAAGATTGAGCAATTTTCTCTCGTACAAACAAATACTTAATATCAATATGTTTAGAACGTGAGGAACTTCGAGTATTTCAAGAGAAATTAACTGCTGTAGAATTATCACAATAAATCTTCAGTGTTTTCGGAATAGAAAACACGAAATCCAACCCTGAGAAAAATTTCTATAGCCAAATAGATTGACATGTAACTTCATGCTACATACTCTACCTTCATAGTCGATGAAGCTATAAGTGTCTGTTTGACACTTTTCCATAAAACAGCTCCATCAGCCATCATAAAGATATATCTAGAAGTAGATTTCCTATCATCTGGATAGCCTACATGATCGGCATCTGAAAATCCAACTATATCAAGAATGTCAGATCGCCAATATGTTAAGATAAAATCTTTAATACCTTGTAAATATCTTAATACTTTCTTGGCTGCTTTCCAATGGCTGAGACTAAGATCACTCAAGTATCTACCAAGTACACCCACAGTAAAAGCAATATCTGAGCATGTACAACCTTGAGCATACATCAAATTTCTGACAACTGAAGCATAAGGGACCTATTGCATTTAAGTCTTTTCAATGTCATCTTGAGGACATTGTGATTTTAATAATATGTCACCTTTCACAATTGGTGCTTTTCTAGAAGTACATGATTCCATATTAAACCTACTTAAAATATGATTAGTGTAAGTTTTCTAAGACAAACCAAGAATACATTTATGTCTATCACGAAGGATTTCAATCCCTAAAACATAATGGGCTTCACCAAGATCCTTCATATCAAAATGACAAGCCCACATGTGTTTTGTCTCAAGTAAAAAATCAATATCATTGGCCGTAAGCAATAAATATATCATCAACATAAAGCACCAGAAAGATATATTTGCTCCTACTCACCTTAACATATATACACTGATCTGTAATGTTCTCCTAAAATCCATAATAGGTGACTATTTTATCAAACTTTAAATACCATTGCCTAAATGCCTATTTAAGTCCATAAATGGACTTATTGAATTTACATACCATGTGTTCTTTGACAGTTTCAATAAAACCATCTGGTTAAACCATATAGATATCTTTAGACAAGCTTCCATTAAGAAAAGCTGTCTTGACATCCCTCTAATATAGCTCTAAATCAAAATGAGCTACTAATGCCATAATAATACGAAATGAGTCATTGGTAGAAACGAGTGAGAAGGTTTCTTTATAATCAATACCTTCCTTCTAACTTAAACCCTTAGCTACAAGCCTAGCTTTGTATCTTTCTACCTGACCTCTGTCATTTTTTTTTGTTTTGAAAATCCACTTACAGCCTATTGGTCTGCATTTATCTAGCAATTCAACTAAATCCCACACATTGATATAAACCATGGATGTCATCTCATCATGCATGGCATGTATCCAAGATGAGGATTCTGAACTATTAACAGCCTCTAGAAATGTAGTAGGGTCAAAGGACACACCAACATCATAATCATGTTTTAGCAGATAGACTATATAGTCATTAGAAATATCAAGTCTTTTGGTCCTCTGAGATCTAAGTAATGGCACATCAGTAGCACTATCCTCTATAACCATGGGCTCTAAATCATGATGAACTTCAGGTTCCTAAGGAGAATCATCAACATGTTCAACGTATGGTAATCCTGTTGCAGGAACAAACAAAAATAGGATAGGCATAACCACACGTTCCTTTTTTAAAGAAATATCACGACGCTCAAAACTCCCACTGTCATGGTCATCCTCAAAATAAATGGTACGGTCAAACTCAATGATTCAAGTAGTGTGAGAAGGACAATAAAATCTAGAGCCTCTTGAGCCAATACAATAGCCAATAAAATGACCACTAACAGTTTTCAAATCAAGCTTTCTTAATTGCGGAATATAAGGCCTCACTTCTGCTCTGCAACCCCAAATATGAAAATAACGTAAGTTAGGTTTCTTGTCTGACCATAATTCATAAGGAGTTTTGGGAATTAACTTACTGAGTACTTGATTTAAAATGTATGCTGCAGTTCTCAAAGCTTTACCCCATTGAAAAATCGGTAATGTGGAGTTACTGAACATACATCGCACCATATCAAGAAGAGTGCGTTTTCTTCTTTCTGAACAGAACAGTGAGCATGAGTATGCTCTATTTCCGTGAGCAGCGAAGCGCGATGCACGAAATGAACTTCTGAGAGTGCAACCGCCGCAGGGGTGCCATGACTATCTTCATAAACCTGTGGAATAGGCTCCCATGTGATCTGGATATGCACACATGCATGTTTCAGTTTTCAAAAATAATGCTCTGTTCCGAAAACAAAAACAAAGATAAGATTCTTACTTCTTTGTTGTGCAATCTAGAATAGCAATTGGTTTGCTTCTTTGGGTGTCTACACATGTCGGTGTTGATGATGCCGGTTCCGGTTTCGTTGGGATTTTTAAGCTTTGGTTTAAGCTCCACCAAGTTTACCAAGCTTTCTCTCTCTATGGCCTTTCTCTTCCTCTCTCTTCTGGTTATTGTTCTGGTTCACAACCAAAACACCACACCAAGCTTTGCTTCACCAAGATGCTCTTAGTTGAAGAAGAAGAAGAAGCTCCTAGTTTTTGAAAACACAGAAGGTAGCATCCGTATGCTGTCGGTTCATATTATTTTTACATACACAAGCTTAACACTTAAGCCTTTGCATTTTATATGAAATCCAATTTGATAACTGACACATTCCATCGACTACCACCTTATATGAATCAACCTACTTGCATTTTCAAAATATTACAAAGAAATTAATGCAAAAAGATAAGTCATGGTGTTTTAGGTCAGCAGTGTGCATTTTTAACCAAATACATGCATCACATTAATACAAATATATACATTAATACATTAATACATTATTAATATAATATATATACATTAATCAAATTAACACACACACACACACACACACATATATAT
>JAXCLQ010066928.1:0-14973 GCA_035584115.1 Cedrela odorata | reverse complement strand
AGTAATTATAAGTTTGAGAACTAGTTATATAGATAACTCTTTGTATGTGTAAGGAATTTATAAATTGTAGACATTTAAGAATTATGTAATAGTAACACTCTTTGTATGAAATTATGTAGCATTATGTAATAATAATTGATTGAATAAATATGAGAATGGGGTGTTACACTTGATCTTGCAACCACACTTTGCTTCTTGCTCTTCCAAGTCACCAAGTTCACCCCTACGAATGTACAATAACCGGTGGTGGATCGTCTAGTCTAGAAGTCACCGGCCCAATCCACATCCGTGTAAGCACATATCTTGTGGTGACCATTTCTTCTCATGAAGATTCCTTGTCCTGGTGCTCCTTTTAAGTACCTCAATATTTTGTTTACCATTTCCATGTGTATATTATTAAGGCATGACATGTCTTGACTAACCTGTTGCATAGAAAAAACAATGTCAGGTAATGTAATAGTCAAGTATATAAGCTTACCTACAAGCCTTTGATAAAGCTTAATGTCCTTTTATGGTTCGTCCTTGTCATGCTCTTCTTTCTTCTTTCTTGAAGCTTCCATAGGTGTCACAACTGGCTTTGCTCCAAGTTTTCCTTTCTCACTTAACAAATCAAGAACATACTTTCTTTGGGATAGAAATAGTCCTTCATCGGAATAAGCTATTTCTATACCTAAAAGTATCATAAATTTTCTAAATCTTTTACATCAAATGTATGCTTCAAATATGCTTTAATGCTTTTAATACCATTAATGTTATAACCGATCATGATAATATCATCCACATAAATAAGAACAATGGTAAATCCCTCACATGAGTGCTTCATGAACAAGGAGTGATCAGCACTACTTACTTTAAAATTTTGAGAACACAATGCATTTTGCAATTTATTATACCATGCTCTTGGTGATTACTTTAATCCATATATGGCCTTTTTTAATTTGCAAATATGTGTATTAGAAATCCTAACATCATACCCTTGAGGTATACTCATATAAACCTCTTCCTCTAATTTTTCTTGGAAGAAAGCTTTCTTTACATTTATTTGATGTAAATCCCAATTATAATTAGCTGTTAAGGAGAGTAGTACTCTAATGGTGTTCATTTTTGCAATCGGTGCAAAGGTTTTCGTATAATCTAAGCCATAGGTTTAAGTAAATTCTTTAGCCACTAACCTAGCCTTATGTTTGTCCAAGGTTCCATCACTATTTAACTTAGTACTATACACCCATTTGCATCCTACAACCTTCTTTCCTAATGGTAAAGGCATTAATTCCCAAGTATTATTTTTAAATAAAGCATCTAATTCCTCCTTCATGGCTTGTTTCCAAATTGGGGATTCCTTAGCTTTTTCGAAGTTATTAGAGTCTTTAATAGTATCTACTTTAGTTTAAAAGGCTCTATAACTCTCCTTTACATTTTCTATAGTATAGTAGCGCTCAATAGGGTGTGCAGTTACTTTATTACCATGAAAAAACACTTTATTCTTCATCCATTACGATGAAGATTGCCTAAGTATTTGAGATCTCCTAAGTGAAGGATTTTTGTTATGTGTAGGTATAACATCCTCCCTCTTACTTTGTGTACTAATAGAAGGATTATCTTGTTTACTAGATGGTGACTCTATTAGAACATTCGGTTGTTCATCCCTAGGCATTTCATCTTGGTTTTTCCTCCTCTTTAATTTTATTAGATGACCAAGGTGAATCTTCTCTTACTTTACTAAGTAATCTAGGTGAATGTGTGTCTTGACTTTCTTCATTGGTTTCATGTTCATTAGAGTCTTCATACTATGATTCTACTCCATCTTTCCTTAAGTCTTGATCATTGCTACCATTTATGTCTTTAGATGGTGGTATATACCTAACTATTATGGCTAAAGGAAGTGAATCCTTCATTTCACCTTTTTCATTGCTTGTTCTATCAAAATATGATTCGTTTTCTATGAAAGTAACATTCCTAGAGATAAACTTGTCCTTAGTCATGGGATTATAACACCTATAACCCTTAATATCTACACAATAGCCTAAAAATATTCATTTAATACTCCTTTCACTTAATTTATCTCTTGAATGACTTGGAATATATACATAACATAAACATCCAAAAACCCTAAGATAGGATAAGTTTGGTTGTTTACTATAAGCAATCTCAATTGGTGTTTTTTCTGTCAATACTTTAGAAGGAGTTTGGTTAATAAGATGTGTGGCCGTGAGGATGGCTTCCCCCAAAACTCTCTAAGCACATTATGATAAAACATCATAGTTCTTCCCACCTCTAAAATATGTCTATTCTTACGTTCAGCCACCTCGTTTTGCTCCAGAGTGTAAGGAAGTAGTTTGGTGAATAATTCCTTTACTTACTAAAAATTCCTTAAATGAGTTGTTCACATACTCTCCTCCATTATTAGTTCTTAATATTTTAACCTTCTTTTCAAATTAATTTTCAATCATTATTATAAACTAACTAAAACACTCAAAAGTCTCAAATTTCTTTTTAATTAGATAGATCAATGTATACCTAGACTTGTGATCTATAAAAGTTACGAAATATTTGAATCCTTTATGCGATAGAGTAGGAGAAGTCCATAAATCAGAATGTACCAAGGAAAATAAATCATCATATTCATGTTTAGATCGTACAAAAGGTATTTTAGATTGTTTTCCTAAGATACAAGAACTACAATTTTGATCTCATCAAACTTAAAATTTGGAACTAACTTTTGCAAAATATAACTAGGGTGGATGCCCTAATCTAGCATGCCAAAGTTCTTGGGCTTCTCAACGACCATTTACTCTAAAAAGCCTTGCTTGAATCTTCCAAAATATCAAGTCCATTTTTCTCTCTTCCTTCACCAATCACTTGACTGATTTTGATGTCCTAAAAAGTTACTCTATTAGGTTCAAATATGACATAGCAATCTAAATCTTTAGTAACTCTACTTACGGACAACAAGTTTAAAGAGAAAGATGGCATATAAAGACCTTTAGTATGCTTAGACAAAATATTCAAGTGTCTTAAGCCACTAATTGGTATATCGTTTCTATTTGCTATGCCAACCCATTTATCCTTTCCTATAGACTCAATTTTAGAAGCCAAATCTCTACTTTTAAACATGTGATTTGTAGCACTCGAGTCTATAACCCAAGGATCAATATTTAAAGATAAGTTAGAAATCAAACCTTGAGAAGTTTTTGACATTTTCGGTGTTTGAGATTGAAGAAACTTTGCAAATTGCTCAATGAGGTTTGTGGACAAATTTGCCTTTGATGCATTTTGTAGTTCTTATGAAACTTTAGCTTTGTTCTCCTTCCTCAAGTGCGAATGAAGCTCAAAACACTTATCCAAGTTGTGCCCAAACTTTCCACAATGATCACAAAACCTACAATTTCTTTTAGTGTGTCCTAGCCTTCCATATCTTTCACACTTCATGGTTTTGCCCTCTTTCACCCCTTGAGTTGCCATTGCTTCTTCTTTTGCCTCCACCAATGCACCTTTCTCTGTTTTAGACTCATCTCTATCAAATGCTTCTCTAGCCATTAATTCTTTATCCACTATATTCAGCACATCATCATATGGTGGCATCTCTTTATTCTTTAGAATTTGATTTCTAAGGTCTCCAAAGTTAGGCCCCAATCCGACCAAGAAAAAACAAACAAGATCTTCATTGGCCCTTTTCTCCAATTCTTCCTTTTCAGTAGTAATTGACTTCAAACATTTCAATTCATCCCAAGTTTCCTTGATTTTTTTGGAGTAGGAAAGGAAATCATGCCCATCATCTTGTCATTTGTGATCATTTCCCTCAACTCAAAGATTTTTAAGAGATTTCCTTAATTTTCGAATCTTCTAGCAAGTGCACTCCAAAGGTCTTTGGCGATTTTGGCTTTGTTAAAGGCGCCAACCAATGATTGATCAATGGAGTTAATAATCCATGTAATGACAAGATTATCAACATATCTCCATTCGGCATATTCTTTATCTCCCACCTTTGGTTGCTTAATTTCTCAGTCAACAAAACCTAGAACACTTATGCTCAATAAAGCCCTTGTAGCATTCACCCATGTAGAATAATTCCTTCCATGCAGGGGGAATGTAGTAAGCTTGGTGGTGATTTTATATTCGAAATCAATATTGAAAAAACTCTCTCCCTTAGTAGATCTACTTCCCTCTTGTGCTGCCATTCCAATTTTTGCCATTTGGCCTTGCACAATGGAGATTGTTCACATAACCAAGAGAGAAGAAAAATAAATAAAATTCGAATTTGTGAAGAGATTTCTAAATAAAACCTTGCTCTGATACCATGTTGACAAAAATAAACAAGTAGAAAGAGAGAATTCAAGGAAAATGTCTTATCTTTTCATTTACCATGACATGGGTTTATATATGTATGTTAGTAATAACTAGTTTGACTAATACAATTAGTTTGAAATATGCATGATTTGCAATAATTATTTTAACAACTAATTTGACTAATGTAACAACTAGTTGAAATATGCATGATTTGTAATAATTATTTAACAACTAGTTTGACTAATGCAACAACTAGTTGAAATATGCATGATTTATAATAATTACTTTGAAAATTCAAAATGATACCATTCATGATCACTATTTAAACTTGAAATGGGCCTTTTAGCTTCTCCAAATTCTTCTAATGGGCATTTATCTTGTAGGAATGATATTGGGCATTCTAAATGAGTTAATTGCTATAATTATAATCTTGGTCAACAAGCTTTTCTTCATTCTTCAAATCATCTTTTTCAATATCTTCATCTCCAACAATACTCTTCTATACCTATAGCTTTGTAAATAAAAGTGTAATGAAAAACTCTCTCATTCTCTCTCTATTATACTTGGTTATTTGATTGTTTTTCTTTCTTTTCATTTTAAAACTACTTTGTATTTATTTGTTCAACATGGTATCAGAGCTTGTGTAAGCTCTTGGGGTTATAATTTTTGGCATTTCTCACCTTTGATTGCTTAAATCCTCAATTTTTGAAAAGGGCCGATTTCTTCCGTTATTCATGGTGGCTAGGGATGGAGGTTTGAGCTTGATCAAAGGTGGTGATTATTTTATTGAAACTAATAATTCCATTGGCATCAAAATTATATCCTTTCCATTGAATGGAAAGAACTTTTCTAAATGGAAGGATGCTGCAAAAAGAGGATTAATTGCGAAAAGGGTATACGGATATGTGAGTAGCAGCATCAAGGAACCAAGTGAGAATAATGAGAAGTATAAAGAGTGGCTTTATGCATATACCATGGTGTTCACATGGATCACCAATTCTATTGATTCTTCCTTACTTGGTGGCTTCCAAAATTGTAAAAAATTCAAACATTTGTAAGATACAATCAATCGGAGATTGGGTAGCCAAGAGAACTTGATGAAGATCTATGAACTCAAACAAAATCTTCATAATTTAAGCATGAAGAATGGTGATTTTTTGACCTACACTATTAAAGTTAAGCAATGTTGGGATGAAATGGAAAGCTTGAGGCCATCTGTTGTAGATCCAAAAGTGATAGAAAAAAGAGGAATGAGGACTTGGTATGCTCTCTCTTATTCGGCCTTGGGGTTGAATATAATGACCCAAGACTTCAAATCTTAAGAAATAAAGACATGCCAAGCTTTGATGAAGTGATGAACATGGTGGACAAGGAAATTTCGGCAAGAAAGGTGTACGAACCTCCTAGGGCAGAAAGAGGAGTTATGGTGCAAGAAAGAAAAGAGGAAGCAATGATTGCTCAAGGAAACTCAAATTGAAATGCTCAAAGTGATAAAAGGCCGCCACCAAAATGTGAAAAATGTGGAAGGGTAGGACACTTTGAAAAATGGTGCAAAACAAATGAGTGTGAGCATTGTGGAAGGCAAGGTCACACCAAGAATAGGTGTTACATTCTTTACTCTCATCTCAAACTAAAGGAAAGAAATGACAAGCCTACTACACAAGAAGCAAAGCATGCAGCTGAGAGCAATCTTCCTCCGTCACTTTTAAATGAGATTGCTAAACTCATCAACAATCACAACGCTAGCTCCTCACATGTCCAAGGTATGGTCTATAACCTTCAGTTAAATATTGAACCATAGATTGTTGATTCAAGTGCTAGTAATCACATGTTTAAGAACATATATAATGCATCTAAAATTAAACCTTTGAGTCATGAAAAACATGTTACTATAGCAAATGGTTTGAATGTACCTATTATGGGAATAAGCAAATTGAACGTATTGTCATCCACTACCGAGGGCTTATACCTTCCTAGCTTTGCATCTAACTTGCTTTCTGTTAGTAAAATCACAAAAAATTTGAAATGCATTGCAATATTCGGCCCTAATAAAGTAATTTTTTCAGATATTCAAACCGGCCGAATGATTAGTGAAGGAAGAATGAAAGATGGACTTTACCTTTTAGATGGCATAAATAAAGCTTTTAGAGTGGAAGAAGACCAAGAATTAGAGAAAATTTGGCATACAAGATTAGGGCATCCTCCTAGTAACGTTTTGAGTTAAATTGTGCCTAATATTAAATTTCATGAGATCAAGGATTGTAAGGCATGTACTCTAGGCAAACAATCTAGATTACCTTTTTTTAATTCTCAATTTGAATGCAAAGATCTCTTTGATTTAATACATTCATATTTATGGTCTTCACCTTGTGTTTCTTATAATGACTTCAAATATTTTATTACATTCATAGATTATAAGTCTAAATATACATGGATTTATTATATGAGGAATAAAACCGAAGCTCTTAAATGTTTTATTGACTTCAATATATTGATAGAAAATCAATTTAAAATGACAATCAAGATCTTACGAACCAATAATGGTAAAGAATATGTTAATAATGTTTTTAAAGAATTCTTAGCCTCTAAGGGAATAATACATCAAACTTCATGTTCATATACTCCGGAACAAAATGGAGTGACTAAAAGAAAGAATAGGCATATATTAGATGTAGCTAGGTCTATGATATTTCATATGCATGTTCCAAAACACTTTTAGAGTGATGCGGTGACTTCGGCCATTCACCTTATTAATAGGACACCTTCTAAGTTATTAAAAGGAAAAGCATTAATAGAATTAGCCTATGATAGGAAACCGAATCTTAATTACCTTATGGTATTTGGTTGCGTGTGTTATGTACATACACTTAGCAAGGCATCTAAAAGATAAACTTAGTCAAAGAAGTGTGAAACTTCTTGGGTTATTACATTGACACAAAAGGTTATAAATGCATTAATCCATTGACTTATGAAAAGTACATATCGAGAAATGTCACTTTTGTTGAAAACATACCTTACTTTAACAAAGAGGAAATAGAAGATGAGATAATAGATAATCCTTTACTTAGGACTGTTATTTATGATTATCAATCTCTTAGAAACAATGTTGTAGAAAATAACAACCCTTTACCGCTTGAGAGCCATAATGAGGAAAATAGTGAGCCAACAACTCAACGAGAGTTAAATGACTCACAAAGTAATGAACAAAATGATCATGTTTCTAATATTGAAGAATCTAGTGAGGATGATATATTAAACAAAATCAAGAGTCCAACTAGAATAGAAACCGAGAGCTTAAATAGGATAGAATTCTAGTTCACCTCAATTTGATCATAGTGAGATTAGTGAAAGGGAAGTGACACCACAAACTCATGAACATGTTCCACGACTTTGAAGGTCACAAAGGAATAGGAGACCCGCTTCGGGATGGAAGAGAAATAGAGTGTTTTTTCATGGGAACAAGGTTATTGCTCATCCAATCCAAATGTACCACTCCTTAGAAAATGTCAAAAACGAATACCAAGCATACCTAATTAGGTTAGACCCCATCTAAGATCCGGTTAGCTATGAAGTTGTTAAAGATTTCTCCTATATGGCAAAGCGCTATGAAATAGGAGTTGATGGCATTAGAAAATAATAAAACTTTGGAAATAGTGCATTTGCCCTTAAGAAAGAAAGCGATAGGATGTAAATGGGTGTACAAAACAAAACTTAAAAGTGATGGTTCATTAAATAAACATAAAGCTAGGTTAGTTGTTGAAGGCTTTTTTTACACAAACCTATGGATTAGATTATGAAGAGACCTTCACTCTCATGGCGAAAATGAATACTATTAGAGTTCTCTTGTCCTTGGCAGCCAACTATGATTGACAATTGTCTCAAATTGATGTAAAAAATACGTTCTTACAAGATCATTTGGAAGAAGAAGTTTACATGCATTTGCCGCAAGGGTATGACAAAAATGTTCCTCATAATCATGTTTGTAAACTTCAAAAGGCCATTTATAGACTGAAACAATCACTTAGGGCATGGTATTCTAAATTACATAATGTATTAACATCAAATGATCTTAAAATGTGCAATTCAAATCATTTTTTATTTTTGAAGTTTAGTGACCTTGGTATTACTGTTGTGCTTATATATGTTGATGATATTATTGTCTCGGGAGATGATATTCAAGGCATTAAAAATGTCAAGACTTTCTTGAAATCATCTTTCGATATTAAATATTTAGGTGTTTTAAGGTATTTCCTTACAATAGAAATATCATACTCAAATGAGGGACTATCTCTATCTCAAAGGAAATATACTTTGGATTTGTTAAGTGATGTAGGTAAGCTTGGAGCTAAACCCACACCAACTCCCATGGAGATTCCAAGGAAAAGAAGAGAAGACAAAGAGAGGAAGGAGGAAGAAAAAGTAGATGAACAACCTTTTGAAGACATTCGGCTGTATCAAAAATTGATTGGTAAGTTAATAGATCTTACGATTACTCATCCTGATATCTCTTTTTCGGTGCAACAGGTTAGTCAATACATGTCCTTTCCGTTAAATAAGCACATGAAGATGGTAGTCTATATTTTGTGTTACATCAAAGGATCACCCGGCCAAAGATTACTCATACAAAAGAATGGACATCATTAAGTGTATGCATACTTAGATGCGGATTAAGCAAGAAACATTGAAGATAATAAATCAACAACCGGTTACATGACATTTGTTGGCGGAAATCTTGTGACATGGAAGAGTAAAAAGCAAAGAGTGGTGGCAAAGTCAAGTGCAGAAGCAAAATACCAAGCCATGTCTTCAACAACCAACGAGTTGGTGTGGTTGAAAAATTAGGGCTCAAAGTCAATACACCATTGGAGTTATTTTGTGACAAACAATCAGCCATACACATTGCCTCAAATCCAGTTTTTCATGAAAGAACAAACCACATAGAAATTTAATGCCACTTTATTAGAGAAAATTTTCTAGGCAATTAATATCTATGCCCTTTATTAAAAGTAAAGATCAACTTGCATTCATTCTTACTAAACCCCCAACCGTACTTCAATTACAAACCATAATCTCCAAGTTGAACTTGCACAATTTGTACAAGTCCAACTTGAGGGGAGGTGTTGAAGATATTGAAGATAATGAATACTTTATTAAAGAACTACATTCGGCCCAAGATGGAAGACAACACCCATCATGGACCTTAATTAGCTTAGTTTTATTCTCACTCTAAATAACTCTTCAAAGAAGCCCAAGATGAAGCTCATAAATCATTTAACCCAATTAAGAAAAAATGATCGTTTAAACAATGCATGTGTAAACAGTAACCATTTTAATAGTGCATGTGTAAATAGTAGTCATTTAAATAGTATACGTATGACCAGTAGCCGTTGAATAGTAACGTTGGCTTTTTGAAATTTGAAAAATAGTTGTTACATACTCTCCTATATAAACCCATAGTTTTGTAAATAAAAGTATAATGAAAAACTCTTTCATTTTCTTAGAATCTCTCTCATTCTCTCTCTACTATACTTACTTATTTGATTGTTTTTCTTTCTTTTCATTTTAAAACTACTTTGTATTTATTTGTTCAACAGACACCAATTGCAGCGAGGGCATTGATCTCTAACATGACTACTAATTCTCAACAATTTAGCAATCGATTAGAGTTGCCACCACAGAAAGTAAACGAGGTTGGGGTTACATCAAACATTGAGCAACAAATTGCCAATCTTACTTCACTCATTCAAAATATGGCAATGGCTAACATTCAACAATTGAAGGTGTGTGGAGTATGTTCTATAATTGGTCATCCAATCGAAATGTGTCCATCTCTACAAATGGAACTTTTAGAGCAAGCCAATGCTCTAGGAAGGTTTCAAAGGCAGCAGATGTTTCTAAGGAAAAATTATGATCCATTCTCCAACACTTACAATGTTGGATGGAGGGATCATTCTAATTTCAGTTACGCAGAACATCCTCAACAATCTGTCGCAAACACCAATTTTAATCGTCCTTCGGGTTTCAATCAACCTCGACCACATTCTGCATCTCAAAGCCAAGGTACATCTCTTGAGGATATTGTTAAATCTTTGGCCACTAACACTTTGCAATTTTAACAGGAAGCAAAAGCTACTATCAAGAATTTAGAGATGCAAGTGAGTCAATTAGCAAGTACGATGGGAAAATTAGAAGCACAAGGATCTGGAAAACTCCCATCCCAACTTATCATGAACTCTAGAGAAAATGCAAATACGGTGACCTTGAGGAGTGGGAAACAACTTGTAGAATCATAAAAAATAGTAAAAGAATACGAGGAGACAAAACAAAATTCAGATCATGTTCTTGAGCAAGACGATGTTATTACACCCATAGAGAGCACATTAATACCTAAGGTAAGTTCTAAGGTAGCAATCTTACCTATTGTTTCATCTCTACCTTTTCTTAGTAGATTTGCGAAGACTAAGGAAGAATTGCAAAAAGAGATGTTGGACACCTTTAAAAAGGTTTAAGTGAATGTATTTCTTGAATGCCATTAAACAAGTCCCTCGCTACGCAAAATTTCTCAAAGAATTGTGCACCACCAAGCAAAAATTAAAGGGAAATGAGAGAGTAAGTGTAGGGGAGAATGTGTCCACTGTTTTACAAAGAAAACTTCCTCCAAAATGCAAAGATCCAGGAAGTTTCACCATGCCATGCAAAATTAGAAACACTAGGTATAAACGAGCTAGCTAGATTTAGGAGCATCTATTAATGTCACGCCTTACTCAATTTATGCTTCCTTTAATCTTGGTTCTCTTAAAGAAACCGGCATAATTATAGAACTCGTCGATAGATCTAATGCACATATCCAAAGGGTGTGTTGGAAGATGTTTTGGCGTAGGTGAACCAGTTACTGTTTCCTGCTAATTTCTACATTCTAGAGATGGAGGATGACTCATCATCTATGCAAACACCATTGCTTTTAGGGAGGCCCTTCATGAAAATTGATGTATATAAAGGAACCTTAACCATGACATTCGAAAATCTAAAAAAGCTCTTAACCACAGCCCCAATCATTCAACCACTTGATTTGGAGTCTTCCATTTGAGCTAATGTACGATGCAAGTGATTATGCAATGGGAGCGATTTTGGGCAGAGAGTTGGCAAGATACCACACGCCATTTATTATGCATTGAGGACTTTGAATGATGCATAACTTAACTACTCCATCGCTGAAAAAAAGCTTTTAGCGATTATCTTTGCTTTAGAAAAATTTCGCTCATACCTAATAGGCATTAAAGTAATTATGTTTTCTGACCATGCAGCGCTTAGGTACTTACTCACCAAGAAGGATGCTAAGCCAAGACTTATTAGATGGATACTCCTATTGCAAGAATTTAATCTTGAAATAAAAGATAAGAAGGGAAGTGAAAATGCAGTCATTAATACTTGAGTCGCCTCATTCATGATGAGGATACTCTACATTTGTGTGATAATTTTCCAGACAAGCAACTACTCTCTTTGGAAGCTTCGGCCCTTTGGTATGCTGACATTGTAAACTACTTAGTCACTAAGAGGATGCCAGATAATTTAACACGTGCTGAAAAAGATAAATTGAAATACATCGCAAAGAAATATGTGTGGGATGATCCATATTTATGGAACCATTGCGCTAATCAATTGATAAGACGCTAAGTACCTAACTCTGAATTTTCATCAATTCTAACCTTCTGTCACTTGTATGCATGTGGAGGTCATTTTGGAGAAAAAATAACAGCTCTCAAAGTACTTGAAATTGGATTATACTAGCCTACATTATTTAAATATGCATTCATCTTCTGCTAATCATGTGACCGTTGTCAACAAACAGGTAATCTAGGCGCATGAAATCAAATGCCTCAAATGCCCATACTTATTGAAATCTTTGATGTTTGGGGCATTGATTTTTCATGGGACCTTTTCCTTCATTGCATGGTAACTTGTACATACTACTCGCTGTTGATTTGTTTCGAAATGGGTGGAAGCAAAAGCCACCCGAACTAATGATTCTAAAGTGGTTGTAGATTTTGTAAAGACTACATAGTTGCAAGGTTTGGGACACCAAGAGCCATAATCAGCGATGGAGGAAGCCACTTCTGCAACAAATCATTTAAGGCTTTGCTAAGGAAACACAACATCACACATAAAGTTTCCACACCATACCACCCACAAACTAGTAGACAAGTTAAAGTGTCGAACCGAGAGATCAAATCTATTATGGAGAAAACTGTGAATTCCAATAGAAAGGATTGGAGTCTACGTCTTAATAATGCACTTTGGGCATATAGAACAACATTTAAAACACCGATTGGGATGTCACCATTTCGCCTGGTTTATGGTAAGCCATGTCACCTTCCAGTTGACCTAGAGCATAAGATATATTGGGCAGTAAAGCAATGCAACATAGAGTTAGATGCTGTAGGAGAGTACAGGAAACTTCAACTTAATGAGCTTAAGGAAATTAGAAATGATGCCTACGAGAATTCACGCATCTAAAAGGAGAAAACTAAAGCGTTTCATGATAAGATGATATCACCAAAGAATTTCATCATTGAACAGAAAGTTCTTCTACTCCATTCACACCTCAAGTTATTTTCAAGTATGTTGCGTTCTCGTTGGGTTGGACCTTTTATGGTTACAAACATGTTTCTGTATGGTACAGTATAAATACGAAGTTTGAAGACGAAAAAGGAGTTCAAAGTGAATGGATATAGACTAAATCCATATTATGAATCATTTATGAAGCACAATGTGGAGAAGGTACCTCTCTATGAACCGACGTCTCTTGATGAATGAACAAGGGTACAAATCAGGCTGAGGACACTAAATCAAGAGCTGATTGGGAGGCAACCCAACGAATGGAGGAAATCACAATTCTAGAGAGCATGCACAATCAGATTTGCTTTTCTCACCTTTACCCTCTTCATCCATTTAATATATATATATATATATATATTTACATTTATGTCTTCTCATTGGATAAATCAATCTTACATTAAGGATAATGTAAGAATTAAATGTGGGGGAATATATAAGGATTTTGAAATTTTTGTTTCAAAATTTTTAGTCTTGTTTGTTTTCCCTATGAATGTGTCTTTTTGAGTTTTGTTTTGGTTGATGATCATATGCCAATGATAGAAACCTAGTTGAAATGAATATAGCTCTTTGAAAATTAAAATATTATCTAAATATTATTTTTGTTTACACTTGATCTTGTGTTAGATTCATCTTTACTAAGATTCTTTAAAAGCACTAATATCAATTCATTCATTATTTTGACTTGAAATTTGAAATCGTCACAACTTGAGTTGAGAATTATGATTTGAGTAAATAACCATTAACCTTGATTTTTATCTCAATCATTATATGTAACGCCCGTAATTTTAAAAATTGTAATTGTAGCATCTACAGTATATCGAAAATTTAATCGAATAATTTGATATTATTTGATTAATTAAAATTTTATGTAACTTATAATTTTTAGATAAATAATTGAATTTTAGATTAAAGAAATAATGTTTGGATTAATTTTGAATTTAATTGTAAATATTTTGAAATATTAAAGGTTATTTTAGAATTTTTAAAGGGATGAAAATGAGAGTTTTTAAAAGTTTTAGGTTATTTTCATAAAATTAAAAAGAACAAGGACCTAATTGATATTTTACATTCCAAAATATAACAAATTTTGCTCATTTTCTTCCCATTCCAGTAGCCATCGTCTCTTTAATTTTCAAAGAAACCTCTCCCCCTCTCTCTCAAATTTCAACCAATTACTTCGAATTCAAGTAATTTTCCAGTAGCCATCATCTCTTTAATTTTCAAAGAAACCTCTCCCTCTCTCTCTCAAATTTCAGCCAATTACTTCGAATTCAAGTGATTTTCTTTCAAATTCTACTTACCGGTAAGTTTTATAACGCATTAGAACTTTAATTTTTTATTTTAAGTATAAATTGAAATTAAAGTTACTATTTATCTAAGAAAATTTGACTTAATTTTACATAAAAAAAAATGTTAAATTGTGTTGAATTGGAATAGAAAATGCAGTATTGAGTTGATTTTGCATTAATTTAAGTGTTGATCAGAAAAAATTAGAATATTTTTCTCTCAGGTAAACAGTATTTTTGAAGCTGCTACAGTAGTTTTGACTGTTGCTACAGTAGTTTTGACTGTTGCTACAGTATCCGATCTGAACAGTAACTATTTGTACAGTAATTTTAATCTATACAGTAACTGTTTATACAGTAACTCCGGCATAAACAGTTCTTAGCTACAATATCCGTTATAAACAGTATTTTCGCTACAATAATTCCAGCGTGAACAGTTTTTTGTTATAGTTTTTAATTAAAACCGTATTTGTTTACTTAAGCAAAAATATATAGATTTAGAGTTGTCAAAAATATGAATTAGTATAAGTTTGCAATAGAAATTTGTTGTTGAAAATCAGATAAAATACTTAGTTAAATTTAGTAATAGGGATAGAATTAAGGAATTTTAGACACTAATTTCGTGAATATAATATTTAAAATATTAATATTGATTGATTGAATACCCGAAGACATGATGTATATATTGTGGTATTAGGTTACGAGAATCTGGGAGAAAGATCAAGTTAGGTGGGAGGATTATTAGTGGGAGTGGTTACCCTCCCCTTGTTGTAAGTAAATCGTG
>JAXCLQ010066927.1:6804-53954 GCA_035584115.1 Cedrela odorata | reverse complement strand
GGATGCAATATTTTTAATAGTGTTCTCTGCTTCCTCCCTTTTTTTCCTACTTTCTTTGATAAATATTTGTCATCAAAGTCATTCGCGTTCATTTTCAAGACGTCAATCTTGGTAAAAGTGATAATCGTATGAGGCTGATTCGCACATTAATCATGTTAAAAGTTGCTGCATTAAAAAAGATAAAAATAAAAAGTTTTTTGCGGCAAACTGTACTAGTAATTAAGGAAAAAAGATCGGATAGTAAGTTAATTTGAGAGAACTAATTATAAAATTTTTGGTCCAAGCAAAACTCATTTATAAATGTTATTAGTTGTTTCATATGATGGATGTGTAAAGATCAAGAAGAGTTTAATATTAAAAGAGGTTAATTAAAGGATAAGTTTGAAATTTAATGAGTTTAAAGAGTAAAAATTTATTTCTTAAATTTAATAAATGAGTGTGTTGAATAAATAGGCGTTGAGAGTATTTTTTAGGTTATAAATAGTCTCACACTATTAAATAATGTAAATAAATTTATCTGAAATTGTATAAATAAATTAATTACAAATTTACAATAAAATAAAATTTTTATACTAATGTGACAAAATATATGCCAATCACTCATTCCAGAATATCATATATAGTTATATATTGTTAAGATTAATTCAATCAGAACCCACGAGGTATCTTTGCCTAATAATTCCACAAAGTATGTGAACAACAAAAAGCTGGTCCCTACCATATATTTTATATGTATTTTTGCTTCGATTCATTAAAAGAAAATTTTGTTTTTATAGCAACAACTAGTTGGAAGAATAATTAATGCAAGCTATTCAAAAATGAAGTTTTTATTGTGACTTGGAGTGTGTTTAGGATTAGTAACGCCTCCAAATTCGAAAACGTACGAAGTGTGATTATTCTTAAATTATAAATTTTAAATTACGCGAAAATATTAAAACTTAATATATATATATATATACCTTTATCAATATTCTTTAATTAAAAATATTTTTGAATAATTTACAAAACTTAATAATAGTGGAAGTCTTAAATCTTAAGAAACTAAGAAACAACAAATGTTCAACCAAATCCATTTGCTATGAGCTTAACTTTAATTATCTAGGAATCACAATAAATTATAACGAGTTTTAAGTTCAGTACGTATACTAATTTTTTATATATACAAAATATATACATTCTTATATATAATGCGTGCACATGATATGACATAAATTGAAAACCTGATCATTTCAAAAGTTTCATAACACTTAAACATTATAAAAACTGCTATCAAAATTTACTAAGAATATCTTCATTCAATTACTATTTAATAGGACTTCACTTATCACTTATTGAGCTAATGTCACTCGTCGATGCTTACCGTATGAGGGATATGTGCAAGTGAGACATATGATTTCAAAAACAATGAACACGCATGCCCAAAGGTAAGAGCTACTCTCTCACCTGATCAGTAATGAGTCATCTCATATACACAAATACATCGTCATACAAATGTGAAGACACACTATACCTAGGGGTACCCCCAAAAGTCTCTTCTATATCATACAGAACACTTAACAATACTTATCAATATACCAAATCCGAAAGAATGACCATACATATAAAAGCTTCTTATAAACTTGTAATTGCCTACTAAACAAGTAATGATGTTCAATACCCTAGCACACAAATCTTAACTTTCATAAACACTTTTAAACAAAATCACTTCTTATTACTTAAAACACAATGCATATGTTCATGCTTCAATGTCAATGCATATAACTTATAAGTAATAACATATAAATACATTATCATGAACAACTACATAAACACATAATAATGTAAAAATCAATACTTTCATAATAACATATAATTGAAAAATAC
Source organism: Cedrela odorata (assembly GCA_035584115.1). Classification (NCBI taxonomy): domain Eukaryota; kingdom Viridiplantae; phylum Streptophyta; class Magnoliopsida; order Sapindales; family Meliaceae; genus Cedrela; species Cedrela odorata. The sequence continues at coordinate 52,091 of JAXCLQ010066927.1, read as the reverse complement.
TTTTAAAAACACAATCAAACACATACATACATTTATTGTGATTCTTTTTAAAAATTTAGTTTACTTACCTCTTGACGATCACAACGAAACTAGCTTAAACATTTTGACTTATAATTAAAGATTGACATTCATAAGGCTCGAATTCACTACCACAAAGCGTAATATAACTCATTAGATCTTATAAGTATAACTTACATCATCCAATTTATTTGGTAAGTTAATATTTCTAAACTCGCCAAAACTAACCTTATATTATTTAAGGATTTTTCTTTTACATTAAACAATGTTATTTTCTCATAAAATCATAACACAATATTTAAAAAATATAATATAAGAACAAATTAAAATATTAACCCTTAACTACTCTTAAAATTATTTCTTTTCATATCCTAAATTTGATCATTTATCCTAACAATGTTTAAAAATATACTGAGTAATCTCATTATTTAATTTTCGAAAATACAATATATGTCCAAATATCCTAAAAGTTTGCAGAGGTGATATAGACATATAAACAGTAAGGAATTAAAAATTTTGGGACTAAATTCATCTTATGAATTATTTAAATAAATTTAATTTTGAAACTTTCAAATTCTGCTAATAGAAATCGACAATGAGCTATGTTCATTCATAATTTCATATTAGTTAAAAAAAAAGAATTTGTCATGCCCCGAATAGGAGATCTATCCGTGACAATTACTACAAACTCTCATGATGCACTCACTATACCCTGAATGTATCAAGAGAGTCTGTAAGGCTTCGTTGTTAACCAATAATCCTGAAAACAGTTTATAAAACAATAGTTCCCATCCATGGGATCATTATCAAAGAATTGATCATCATAATCAATTCATCTACAACATAATCAAATAATAAAAAAATATTAATACGGGAATCATTTCCATTCGGTTAAATAAAATAGTAAATATTTGCATAAACATTTACTTTACAACTGTATTACAAAAATTCAATTACATTTATCCAATGGGACAAACTGCACATGTGAGTCAAGAAAGAAACTTACCTAGAGAGTTGTAGGCTTTCTACCACTACCACTAGCTTGGTACGTACTAACGCGCCTAAGCTAAAAGCTATAATTGTGAGAAGTGAGTATACGACTATACTCAGTGAGTAAATACATACACACACATTTTCTAATTCATGATATTGAGATTACTCTTCAACACATACTCAAAATATATATATATATATATATACATGTTTATTTAAAACAAATAACTGTAAAAAAATTCAAAGGTTTGTATTTAGTATAAACTATAAAACTGAACTGGCCATACTTTCTAGACCGCTACCTTAGTCGAGGTAATGTCAAAACCATATTGAGTCTTTCATGCATAGAACTCTATGCAATGCATTCTTATAAAACATAAAACTATTTCTCATGCTTTGAAAAATCATTTATTTTTTATAAAGTAAGCATTTTTTTAAAAACCACTATCCGTCTCACTGATGTTGGCCCTGAGTAGTCGCTTAGTGATAGAGTAGTTGTCCTCATAATCCATCAAGTCTAAGATATCCCTATCAAACCACCAGGACTTTTCATAAGGTATTTATATCTACACATATGTTTACAGCATGCATTGGACTTACCATAGTCTTTCCCTCTTATATCAGCCCCACTATGGCTTCACTCACCTATATATCATCTCAATAGATCCGTCCATATGCTACCTCCCTGTACACACCGTCAATAAACTGGTTTATTGGCCATACAATAATATCTAGCCTTACCAGCCTCATCACCAATATACATGCATAAAAACAAATCAATTTCAATTAATGATTTCAAATCATATAAATAAATCAGGCCTCCCAAGCCATTTAAGAATGTATATTTATCATAAATTTATAACAACATACCATATATATAAACCATCCCAATATGAATTTAAAACATAAAAACTTATTCATTTCATGTTTCACATTAATGATAAATATTCACTTGTTTAACACACAAGTTATACATATATGTATAACACACATATATTTACATATTCATGTATGTACAAATTTACTCACAATAAGGGGAGAGTAATCACTCCCACTAAGGGTTCTGACACTAACTTGGTTCTTTGCTTATGTTCTGAGTACCTAATATCACACATGTATATAATAATGAATTTCATGATTTTAAATAATTTAACATATATACATTAAATGCAATGCTCGTAGAAAATATGGCTAAAACTTCTTAGTTGACACATATCACAACACGAAAGTTCTAACAAGTGTCATTTATCTGATTTTCAATAATGATATCGCATGCCAGTAAACATTTCAAATTCACATATTCGTATAAAACAATTATATATATTCCAAATGACAATCCAACACATTTTATCATTATATACTTCCAATTATCACAAATTAACATAATTTTACATTTCTTACACTAAATCAATGTAAGTCTTAGATAAATAGTAAACCCTAAGATTCTAAATTATTCAAATTCTCAAAATTACTCTTATAACAGGTTAGTAAACCTACCTGGATGTTGGAGATATGCCTTAAAACCAACCGTATCTTATGGTTCAGGGATATCATTCCTTATATATAAATATTTCTATAATTAATTGTAAAGTTGTTTACGATTAATAAAATGACATTTATATCATTTTACGTTTACAATTGCTTCAATAAATAAATAATGCAGAGTGAGATCTTGTGATGTATTATGATGTCATAACTCTATCTACAAGGAGTTGTAGATATAAGTACAAAATTTTGATTTGAATACATTTAAATCAGTTCCTAGTTGAGGTGTTATTATAAAGGACTATGATATTGCATAACTGGTATATTTGATGCTGCTAAGGATTAGTATTAGATGCTAATAGTTGGGTGATGAATCTCATGTCACAAGTGCATAAACATGGGTGATGCGTTGGAAAACGTGTTACTGAGCATGACTAAATGTGATGAATTACATGGATGATTATCCACAATCAATGATATGTCATACAACCTTACTAGTATACCACTAGTCCTTTGACCTAAGGTGTCACAACTGTCATCTACATTAAAGCACATCGTTCACTTGTATACATAGCACCGGGCTAACCACACCTAGTGAAAGAAGCTTGCTAGCAATGTGTTATTGGTGTATGAGGATAGGTGATGACCAATATAGAATCTGCTAGCTCAAATATTTAAGGTTAAGATCCTAGACGAGGATGTCATACATGGAAAATGAAATCTCCAGCCAGAGTACATGTTTTCGAAAATGTGTTTTCAGATACACAAATCCCGTATATGATTTGAGACCCTATTCCTATGATTTAGTTAGAAGTTTGACTATTCTATGACCTATACTCAATCAGGAGTCGACAGCAGAGGGACTTTACTACATGTACGTACGACTATATGAATTCATTAGTGTTTGGGGGTCATAGTATCTTGCTAAAGGTTGTGCATGATCATTGGGAACTTCAGATGCAATGATTTGTACCGAAGTAATTCAAAAAAGTTCATATATACTCATGTCTAGTTCACGATGAATCTAGGCTGTCACACATATATCGGTTACTTGATGATGATAGTTATTGTCAAATAAAATATTCATTAAATTAGTTAATGATATTGTTACGATACTTGATCAGATGACAATTTAATTCTTTATTGTAAAGAATTAATTTCCTGGCTAAGACGTGCTAGCTCACGTATGCATGTGAGATATTTTAGTGATAATTCGGATTATGTAAATGTGATTTATAGAAATATAAAAAAAAAGAAAATATATTTGTCATAAGGATATTAATAAATAAATAATTTATTTATTAATGATTAAATAATTATTATTTGATCAATTAGATTCTTATTTAACAAATGGCACCATGTGATGTTACCAAGTGTCTTTTTGTATTTAATGTATAAATGTCAAGCATTATAAGTGATGATTACATTTAATTATATATAATATAATATTTAAAATGTAATCATTATATTTTATTTATATTGTATAAATAAAATAATACACTCTCTCTCTCTCATAAAATATCTTAAATATATATATATATATGCATGTATTAATATGATTAATATAATATAATATATATATATATATAAAGATATTTTAAGTTGCATTAAACTTTAATGTAATATGAATGAATTTTAGAATTCATTCATAAGCATGTGACACTTGGAATCCACTTATTTGTTTTGAACAGTGAAGGTCAATGTAAAGCAAGGGTTATGTGTGTTTTGAAAAATAACACAATTGGGGCTTTTCAATAAGATTGAAATCCCTAAATAGTGTGCTTCTTCTTTTCTCCTCTTTCTGCCGAGACTCTATTGGTGAATGGGTGTGAGATTTTGTTTTGAACGAAATCAAAAGGGGAAGAAAGAGAAGAATAGAGATAAAAAGCAAGGGGAGGAAAGTGATGAAAATGGTTTTCTTGAGTTTCTTTTTCTTCCACAAGAATTAGAAGTTTTCTAGATCTATAAAACTTGTTCTAAGTTTTCATACATGAATCTGGGTAACCAGAACCCGTCGCTATCAATTCGATGTGTGTGTGACACGCCTTCAAGCTAACGAGTAACTTATTCCAAAAATCGACACTTAATGTATGTGTACTTTTATATGTTGATCATTTTGTTTAAAAAGTTTAAAATTTTAAAATGCACATACATCCATATCTTTGGTCCTTGGGTAGCCTTTCCGCACTTGTCGTGTGACGGCAGTGGCTCATTTTCATTACTTTTGGCCGAAGAGCCCATGAGAATCAATCCCGTGTAACACGCTCTAGTCGAACCCTTCACTTGAACATATAGAACTCCTTAGAAACCTTGAATTACCATTTAAACGGGAAAGCCACAATTTCTCTTTGAACCCTAATTCCTTCATTGCTATTTCTAGTCCAAAATTGGTACTAATTTATAGAGAAGAGGTGGGTTAATCACTTGGCAACCAAATTTGCAAGAAAATTCAAAAGATTTGCTAAGACTCGTAAGGGATTCAGAGAGAGAGATAGGAAAAGAGACGAATGAAGAAACACTAGAAGTCGAATCCCCCTATTGGGTATTTATAGAAATGGACAAAAAGAACAAAGCATCCTTAAGAAATTATAGAAATTTCAAAATTACACATCAGATTTTCACATAGATTTGCCTAATATATCGATACCTTTTGGCTTAGGTATCGATACATTCATTAAAATTTGATTCTAAAAAGGTCTTCGACATAATATATTAATACTTTTGGGTTGAGTATCAACCCATTTAGAATGAGTATCGATCTATTCATAAAAATTTAATTGTAAAATTTTTTTCAATCCCGAGTATTGATACATTTGCCTTTATATATAGATCATTTTTCAATATATCGATAGTTTTGATAAAGATATCGATCTGGTTCAGCTTATAATTATTTTTAAACTCTTTGACTTGCCATGTATCGATACCTTTAAGGAACGTATCAATCTGATCCATCTTGTAATTTATTCTCAAGTCTTTAACTTGGGAAATATCAATACCTTTTATGAAGTTAATGATCGCTTCATCAGATATCGACCTGCACCCTTAATATATTGATACTTGGGTACATGTATCGATCTCTTTAGTCTCATGTATCAATACTTCCTACTCAAACACACATTTTTTCATAGAATTTTAAATTTTTGACCTTTCCTATTTATTCCTTAAACATAGCGAGATCGTTAAATGCGTTAGCGTAAGACATTATGCGAAAAACCCAATATATGCTAAATCCAACTTAATCATTACTTTCATCATACTTAATCTCTTATCATGAGCTAACTTAAACTTAACTAAGTCTCGTAAATGTGTCAACTAATGTTTAATAATATATGTGTGAAAAATGAATGTAATGAAATGGCTATTTTATCCCTATGTTCAAAGAACAAGATTTATAGAATTTGACCTTAAAATCTTAACATGATTTAAAAAACACAATTATAAATCATTATACAAAATATCATAATTTTTGAAGACGATTTGATTAACTAAAACAATTTCATTGTTTAGTTATTCTACAAAAACGATTAGTTTTCAGTATTTTATAGTCAATTTTAAAAAATTATTAAAAATTAAAAATTCAATATTTGTTTATGAAACAAAATTTATAATAACCCTAAAGTTGTCTAATTTATTCACCTAAATCAGTTTAGTAAAATTAGTAACATATGATTTTACAAAATTTATGAACTGAACTACTGTCATATATCAATTTTGCAAAAAATTTATTTTCCTCCATTATTACTCAACAAAACAATATCACTAATTCTTAATTATTAAAAGAAAATTAAAATCTAAACACTCTAATCAAATTACAAAATTATGATCACCATAAATTTTGAAACATATATAATAAAATAGCATATTAACTAATAGTATTCATCAATTCTTATAAACAAATATAAAAATTAAGTATAAATTTACCAATTTTTCTCATTTTATTCTTTTTCTTTCTTCTTTTTCTTCTTTCTTTTCTTTTCATCCCAAAGTCGGCCACAATACCCTAAACACAACTTAGGACAAATTTATACTAATTGAACAATTTCAATTCAATATCTAACTTTTACTCTTTTTATCTATTTTACCCCAAAGTTATAACTTATTATTAAAACATTCTATTATTATCTATATTATACATTTACCCCTATAAAAGCGTAACTCATTATCTATACATAACTATGTAGTATATGTTTAAAAAAAAAAAGTGGGTGTTACAAGGACTATTGAGTCTTAATTTATTCAACTTCAAAAGTATAATAACTTAAAAGTGTTTCATAATTAAATACTTCCCTTTATATTTAGCAGTTAATATATTTTTTTACTCACTTCCTTATTTATATTTGAATTTTTGTAATTTTGTTCCTCAATTCTAAACATAATTTTAATTTAATATAACTAGCATTTTAAAAAAAAATTAATGATGATAGCTTTTTTTTCTTTTTTTCAGAGCTAATACGAATAATTATGCATCTTTCCAAATTTATCTTAATCAAACACAATAATAACAAGCATAATAATAATAAAAAAATCATAACAAAAAAGAAATCAAGCTCTCATTTATTGTTGTTGATGCTAGAACTTTGTCCCCAACAACGTATTTATTATTTTATCACTCCTACGACGAAGTAAATCTTGGATGCTGAAATTTTGTTAATTTCGGTGAACAAAAATAAATAAAGGTTGAAGGCTCCTTAAAGTTAATAGAATCTGTTCATACATGAAGTTTGTTTGTTAAGTATTAACGCATAATTTATTTCTTTGTGGGATAGAATTTGTGATGTGGATGTTCTCGAATTCTATGGTTTCTGGGTTCTGCTATCTATCAGACGAACTCAGACTAGTTGTATTAAATTTCGACGATTATGGTAAAAAAAAAAAAAAAACGAATCAAGGGTGATAAAATTCCGACCATAACTCTCTGTTGCCTAAGTCAACTGAATATTATCTTTTTATTGTTTATAAACTGAAAAGTGTATAATGTGTTTTCAGAAATAATAGTCATAAATTCTGGAATAATCTCTCTTCTTAATATAATTCTAACTTCTTTTGAGTATCATAACAGTAGAGAGAGATTATGGATCAATTTCTCTTTGTATTGAACCATTAACCTCCCCTTCTTACCGTGTGAGTCTGATCCATATGAGTTTGGTGAAGTTGTCCCTAAGTGGGAGAGTGATGTGAAGTTGGTTTAGGACTTTACTAGGCCTTATTTATCTTTATCTCCTTAAAGAAGATTGAAAGTTTAGTTCATTGAGAATTCGTACTGGATCATAAGTCTTGTATGGACATGCGTTAACCATCTTAATCAAATACGAGCCTTGATGAACTAATAAGGGTTCTAATCATCACAAGATATTAATAATAACTAAACATGACCTACTAGAAGATAATCGCGCCTAGGTTGTCAGATACTGCTCTAGATCAGCCGACGAGGCTTTTTAATGAGGATAAGATATTAATCAAAACCTGAGGTCACCTGCCACGAACTTCTTGCATTCGCATTTTTTGGACGACCCGAGGTAATGGGTGTTGACGTGGAATATTTCTGCTAACATGGATTTCGATTGGGCTTGTGGCAAAAACATGTGTCAATAAGAATTCCCTAGTTTCTAGTAGTAACGCGTTTTGAGTCTGGTGCTAGAAACTGTAACAATTTTTATTTCCCTCCTTGCCCTGAATGTCTTCGATTATCTTGACGCTTTAGTTTTGTGGCCTTATCTTAACATATCAATTCGCGATTGGTGGGGACAAGAAGCAACAGAAAGAGGTTGAGAACACTGAAAGAGTTGTCACTAAGGAGGGCAAAATATTGAAGTTTTCGGCGGATTTGACTTTAACATCCCCAGTACTAGCTTGATCCTTGACTTTAAGAAGCATTTATGAGAACGTGGGTCGTTCTCCCACTAACCATGCATGAATAACGTGTCTCGCTTCTCTTTTCCAGCAAGGTCGGCCAAATAAATTGAACAAAGTTAAGCTAAAGAGACTAAATAAACCAAGGAGGCCATAAAATCGAACCAAGAGTGAACCGAGGATAACAAATAAATCGAATCGGTATTTTCATCGATGAGACCATAAAATTGAAGCGAGTTTGAACTAAGGACAGCAAATAAACAGAACCAAAGAGTGAATCGAATATCTCAAAAAATTTGAACCGAGAAACATAAATTATTATAATTGAGATGTCAACCGTGAGACCATAAAACAAAATTTTGTTTAAACAGAGGATCACAAATGATCCAAACTGATATGTGAACGAGGAGCTCATAACACTAAACTGAGCACCACAAATTAACATAACCAAATTTGAATCGAGGACCAAAAGTTATTCAAGCTGAGATGTAAACCGAAGAGTACAAATTAACCAAACCAATTTTAATCGAAGACTACAAATTATCCAAACAGAGATGTGAACCGAAGTGACAATAAAAATCGAACTAAGATGTGAATTGAAGAATCCATAAAAATTTAAATCAAATTTTAACCAAGGTCCACAAATTATCTGAACCGAAATGTAAACCGATGAGTCCATAAAATCGAGCCGAATTTTAATCAAGAACGACAAACTATCCAAACCGATATGTGAACTGAGATAACTATAAAAATCGAATTGAATTTTAACTGAGGACCACAAATTTTTCGAATTAAGTTGTGTACCGAGGAGACCGTACAAACTGAACCGAGACGTGAACCGATAAGATCATAAAAACAGGACCAAATTTTGACGAGGATCACAAATTATTGGAACTGAGATGTGAACCGAAACGGCCATAAAACCAAACCTAGTTTTAACTGAAGAAAACAAATTTTAGCCTTGGGTGTCTAAAATCTTCGAAATAGACCAGTGATGCTAGTATGATAATATTGTCATTAGGTGCTCGGGGATTCTAAAACCCGACCACAAATACTTAAAAAATAATTCATTTTAAGCAAAATATATCTCTTGGTGTTAAATATGGAAGTAATAAGATCTAATTTAATAGGTATTTTTCATTCCCTATAGTTGTCCTCAGGTGTTTATAAACCCAATTTTCTCGATGTAGAGATGCAATCTATGGGTACTCTTGGTTTTCCGTGGATATCCTTGGGCGTTCATAAACCCGGTCTCCTCAGTGGAAAATTTGTCATCTTTAAGTACTCTTGGTTCCAAGGACGTCATCGGGTGTTCGTAAGCCTGGTCTCATCTATGTAGAATATGTCGTCCATGGGAACTCTTGGTTCCCAATGGACGTTCTTGGGTGTTCATAAACCTACTCTCCTCGATGGAGAATGTGTTAACCATAGTTACTCTTGGCTCTCTATGGACATTCTCGGGTGTTCGTAAACCCAGTCTCCTTAGTGAAGAATACGTGATCCATAGGTACTCTTGGTTCCCAGGAATGTCCTCGGGTTTTCTTAAGTCTGGTCTCCTCAGTAGAGAATTCATCATCCATGGGTACTTTTTCTTCTACATGGACGTCCTTGGTTCTTCGTAAACTCGGTCTTCTCGATGAACAATTTGTATTGCACATTAGGTGAAATCTCACCCATGGATACTCAGTATTTTCCCCATCGATGTCCTCGGGTCATTGTAAACTCGGTATCCTCGTTAGACGAAATCTCACCCATGGGTACTCTGTATTTTCCATGATTGTCTCATATCATTACAAACCTGGTATTCCACCCATGGATACTCAGTATTTTCCCATCGATGTCCTCAGGTCATTGTGTTAGACAAAATCTCACCCATGGGTACTCTGTGTTTTCCATGATTGTCTCAGATTATTATAAACCTGGTATTCCATGTTAGGCGAAATCTCACCCATGGATACTTTGGATTTAACCATAGGTACTCTTGGTTCCCTATGGGCCTTCTCGGGTGTTCGTAAACCCAATCTTCCTAGTGAAGAATACGTGATCCATAGAGGTACTCTTGGTTCCCATGAATATCCTCGGGGTTTTCCAAAGTCTGGTCTCCTCAGTAGAGAATTCATCATCCAAGGGTGCTCCTTCTTCTACATGGACGTCCTTGGTTCTTCGTAAACTCGGTCTTCTCGATGAACAATTTGTATTTCACATTAGGTGAAATCTCACCCATGGATACTCAGTATTTTCCCTATCGATGTCCTTGGGTCATTGTAAATGGGTACTCTGTATTTTCCATGATTGTCTCTGATCATTATAAACCTGGTATTCCATGTTAGGCGAAATCTCACCCATGGATACTTTGCATTTTCCCATGAGTGTCGTCGGGTCATCGTAAATCCGATATCCTCATTAGGCAAAATCTCACCCACGAGTACTCTGCATTTTTCCTGGAAGTGTCCTTAGGTCATCGTAAAGTCGGTATTACATGGTAAGACGAAATCTCATCCATGGGTAATTCATATTTTCCCAATAAGTGTCATCAGGTCTTTAAAAGCTCGCTATCCTCGTTACGGGAAATCTCACCCATGGGTATTGCACATTTTCCCCGTGGGTCTCCTAGGGTCATTGTAAGCTCGATATTCCATGTTCGGTGAAATCTCACCCATGGCTACTCTACAATTTTCCCATGGCTGCTCTCGGGTCATAGTAAATCTAATATCCTCATTAGGCGAAATCTCACCCATGGGTACTCAACATTTTTTCCATTGGCAGTGTCAACTTCTGATACCTGATTTTTTCCTCCTGGTGTTAACACGCGATTTTTTATTCTTCATGAACAAACTTGATCATGTAGATGTCCTTGGCGTAAAAGCTATGCTCGGATCGGCTAACAAGCCCGATCAAGTTCCACGTTAACAGCAGTATTCTACACATTAGCACCCAATACATAAGGTCACCCAGAAGATGCAAATGATTGAAGTTCTTAACATATCACCTCAGGTCTTGATTAATATATTGTTCTCATTGAAAACCCTCATCGACTTATCAAAACCCGTATCTGACAACCGGGGCATGAATATCTTCTAAAAGATCATCTCGGGTTCCCCGGCTCATTTTGGCTTGTATCTGATTAAGGCGGTTAACTCGTCTCCAAGACTCGTGATCTTGTTAGAATCCTTAATGAACTTAACTTCTTATCTTTAAAGAGATAAAAATAGATAAGGCTTAGTAGAGTCTTAAACCACCAACATATTAGTCTCCCATTAAGAGATAACTTGACTAAGTTCATATGAATCAGGCTCATACGACAACAAGGAGAGGTAGAAAACTATAAACAATGATCCAAAACAAAGAGAAAGGGTTATAGAATCTCTCAGCTATTATGATGTCAAAAAGTATTCAGAACTATATTAAGATAGATTTCTCCAGAATTCATGATTATTATTTTCGAAAATATAATATATATATATATATATATATTTTAGTTTATAAACAATAAAAAGATACCCCTTAATTGACTTAGACATTAAAGGGTTATCGTTGGAACAACAGCACCCCTGATCCATGTTCATTTTATAGAAATCACCGGAATCCCAGCACAACTGGTCTGAGTTCGTCTAATAAATATCAGACCAGTTAAGCAAGTTAAGGAAAAGTAGAGGTGTGTGCAAAGCGAGACAACAACATGTATGTAAATTGAAGAAAGACATATATGGCTTGAAGCAAGACCTAAGGTATGGTATTAAAAACTCAAATCAGCCTTAATAGAATGGAGCTGCATGAACTTGAAATCAGACACTTCATTATTCATGTTAAGGGAAAATGATAGGGTAGACATCATCTTAGTTCATATGGGTGATATCTTGGTGACATGAGACAAGGAAGACATCATCAACACCGTTATATCTAAGTTAAATAATTGATTTTTTCTAAAAATATTGTGGTCCTTAAGCTATATTCCTGGAATAGAAGTCAAGAGAGATTAGATAGTGCCCTTCTAAGCCAAACCGATACATACCAGATCTCTTAAGAAAGACAAGAATGGGCAACTGCAGTCCAAGTCCAGCACCAATGAGCACAGGAATCAAACTAATTAAAAAGGATGGAAATGATTTTTCATATAAGACACTATATAGAAGCTCGATTGGAGCACTTCAATATGCTATAATCACCAGACCAGAAATCTCCTTTCAGTGTAAACAATTTAATTCATTATCTAGAAGATCCTAAGCAATCACATTGGTTAGCCAGTAAGAGAATCCTTAAGTACCTACAGTGAACTCAAGGTTGTAGCTTATACTTTGCAAAGGCTTGAATTGACAGGTTTTGTAAGAGATGTTGATTACAAGAAATCAATCATCGGTTATGCAGTTTTACTCTGTGGAAATTTAGTATCTTGGAGATTAAGGAAGCAGAAGGTATTTTCAAGATAGAATACTGAGTCTGTGTACAAAGCACTTGCTCAAACAAATGCTGAAATTGCTTGGCTGAACTCACTAATCCGTGAATTAAACATGAAACTCATCCACATACCAATGATCTGATGTGACAATATAGGAACAGAAACATTAGTCTCAAGTCTAGTACCTCATGGGAGAACAAAACACATACAGATAGATGTACATTTCATAGAAGAGAAAGTGGCAAAAAGAGATTTAGAGGTAAGGTATTTGCCTACAAAGGATCAATCGGCTGATATCATGACCAAGCCATTGGCAACAGAGAGGTTTAATTACCTCAGAAGCAAGCTTAATGTCTTACCAAATAGTTGAGCCTGAGAAAGGGAGTTAAGCAGAGGTGTGTGCTGAGAAGAGATGTGTGCAATTCCTCAATTGCAGAACTGCAAAAGCTATGAAGTTGTTACACTGCTAGCATATTTCATACTCATAACAGCTTGAAGAAGAAGAGAAAACAGTACAATACTAATAGTTTTAACGTAATTGTTTTACGAATTCATATGCACATAAGCAGCTAGAATTTTCAAGGTTCATCACATATATATATGTAGCATTAACTTTGTAAAAGGTTTCATTTTGAGAAATATATAAGTTATTCATCTCCTGTGTCGGATGCAAACATTCTATTCCATCTTGGTATTAAGGAAACCATGGAATTTGAGGACATCCATATCAGTAAATTCTATCTCGCAGAGAAACAAATCATCTGTTGACACCTGACAAGCGAAAATCAGGTATTAACAAGATCATTTTTTCGGAACGACTGGAATTCCTAGGTAGGATTATTATAGTCTGTTTTCTCTCTAGGACAATGGTTCATTCTCAGTTAAACATAAATTATCACTTTCTTGCTATATTAAGGAGTCTTGTTTCACCTAGGTTGACCTACTGCTAGCATGGATAACTTGCTACACTTAGGAGAGATCAACCTCATGATTTTTTAATTTTCAGCTACTTAAGCCTTATATATGTGGACGAGGTGCCTCTTACCTTCCTAAATCGTTATGGTTATATGAGTTGCCTCTTACTTTTATGAATTGTTCAGTTTTTACGTTAAACTCAAATTTTACATCGCTAAACTTAAATTTCTGATTTTACGAACTATCTCTTACCTCCCGAGGTGCCTCATCGCTAAACTTAAGCTTCTGATTTTACGAGGTGTTTCTTACTTCTCTGAATCGTTTTGGTTTTATAAGGTGCTTCTTACCTTTTTGAATCGTTCTGGTTTTACATTGAACTCACATATCATTTCACAAGACTTGACTTCAAATTTTACGAGGTGCCTTTTACCTTTTAGAATCGTCACTTCGTTAGACTTGACTTGGGTACTTGGTAAGGGGTTATCTCTTGGGTCTCTATGACTGAAGATGGGTCGGCCTCTTGAAAAAATTTGTGGGCGACAATTGCATTTAAAAAAGATTTTAACTTCCAAGCTCAACCTCAAAATTGAAGAGAATAGGTGTTCAGCATCCAATTAAAAAAGTGACTGACAGGTAACAATAGTTTTTGGCTTACTTTTAATTTTTATTTTATGAACTTCCATAGCACGACTAATTTTATTATTAAAAATAATTAAGTACAAAAATTAAATTATAGAATTAACAACGAAGAGACTATGCAAAGAACACGAAAGAAAACGGAAATTTTTTGTTTGCTTTTAAACTATATGAGATGTAAGATTCTATTATAATAAAACTTTTTGATTATTGACTTCAGTAACTGAAATTAAAAACAGAATCATATATAAAAATCACTTGAAATTGAGGATAATTGATGTGAGACCAAAATGTTATAGATGTTTCTTTATTTATTTATTTATAGCCATAAGCGATCAAAGTTCTGTTTCCTCCATAACAGAATTAATTGGATCAACACAAATGTCTGTAGATATGTATGTCGTTGACTACCATTTGCATAACAATGGATTCTTTCGAAATTTAAAAATACACATTTTTTTAAAAATATATATATATATATATATTAATTTATTAGAATCCAAAATTTTCTTAGTTTAAGTTTAATACTAACATTCAATGTCATTAGGAATTCAATGAGGGATATAGAAAAATATCTAAAGTTATTTTTCCTTAATGAAAACAATCATCATTTAAATTATTTTTACAATATCAAGATAATTAATTTTTTACCAAAATTATTCTTAAATAAATTATATGTGAATAGTAGTATTATTATTATTTATAGTATTTAATGAAGCTAAATTACCCATAAAATAGCTTGAATCATGTGTTATTTCATATCTTTTGAAAACTATTTTAAAGAGTGTGGATGTCATTTTCCCAATTTTAAAATATATATATTTTCGTCCCTTACAAATTAGAGGAATTCATTTATTCATGAAATAAATTATTTTTAAAAAGCCATACTTTAAGACTATTAAATTCTAATTATCTATATATAATAGAAATATTATTTAGGTTTATAAGTACTAGAATACAAACAAATAGATAAGGGTGTAAGAGTTGCCTAACGCAGCGAAAATTAAGTTTTTATTGTTTTGGATATAATTTTAAATTTTTTAAGTTAGAATAACTTATTTATCTTTTGAATTTATCACAAAATTCAAGATTTGAAGCTTAAGAAGTACTAATGAGAACTCCCTCTATATATGTCCACCTTGATTTGAGCTTAATTAAGCTCGAAAGTAAAATTGAAGAAGAAATTAGCAAACCTTTACTTTTGAGCTCTCTCGGCCCAAAAAAAAATAAAACACACTTTCCGTTTCTTTATTCTCGGCCAAACTTATAAAATAAAGCCAATCTTTCAATTTTTAAATGTTTCTCGGCCAAAGCCAAAATTGCACTCAATTTTAACTTTTTCAAAGGCATTAAAACATAAAATGTATATATTTTTATTTTTCCATCACATGGCTAAACAAAAGCCTTTCATTTCCACTTTACTAATACATGGCCAATATAATCCCAAGTGCTAGCTTGCCATTGGCTAATAATTCTCATATTTATCCATACACTTAAATACAAAAATTAATAAAAGTAAATTACCATAATATCCTTTATGAAATTTACTATAAAATCTTTTTATTAAATTTACCATAATGTCACTATATTTAAATATAAATAATTAATAAATAAACACTTTATTAATTAATTATTATAGTATTACCATATACCATTTTATAGAATTTACTGTAATACTTTTGTATGAATAATTTATTAATTAATTATTCCAACACTTGAAATACTACCCAATTAAGTTCCTTATCAATTTGGGTGTGACTCAATAGGTTCACTATAAAGTCGATAGTAGACGTACATCAAATTCCGAATTAAACTTTTTAATTCATTCGACATTCGGTAAAGCATCTCATGATTAATTAAATGAATAAAACTATTTAATTTACTTAATATTTAATAAATTATCTCATGATTAATTAAATATGTTTACAGACCAAGATTGATATATAGCAATGTATTATGGCCACCCGAATTATAATGAAGTAGCAAATTTCAACATAAATCTTTTCGTAATCAGTTACTGTACAATTCAATCCTTTTGTCATACTTACTCTGATTGGATCAAGGTCATGGTTAACTGTCAAAACCTCTATATCCAATACTATGTATAATGAATCTTGAGATTATGACTCATTTAATGTACCATCATTGAGAACTCTTTCTCAATCCTATACTTCACCTTGGCCAAGGATTTCTTAAGACATATCTCTATCATTCACATAGAGCAAACTCCCACAATGTATTTAGGGTGAAGGATCCTTTATTGAATATCCATCTATCTCCTTGAGTGTCGTACCATGCCCAATAACTGCCCGTAATGAACCTAATGGTTCATCTTAAGTTAGTATCAAAGTATAACATTTCATCCACAAGATAACTATGATATTCTCAAGTCTAAGGATCACTTACACTACTGATACAAAGAATGTTCAATTGACAGTAAAGTACAATTACCATTTGAACATTTCTACTATGAGTTAATTCAGTGAACTCATTCTTTAATGAGCACCTACACACTTGCCTTAGTGTCACCACACAAGTGGTCTATGAGAACAACCATCTTTTCAACAAATAGGCATAGTGTATACCAGTCTATCTGATACTATAAATACCTCACTTTATAGTCCTATGACTGGGAATGTATAAGAATGATGCATCTAATATATCTATCTCATAAGTATGATCTCATCATAATTAGATATATATTGCAAATATTTTATGAACTTCATCATTATACATATAAACATGTAAATAAATGATGAAAGAAATTGCCATAAAATATTTATTTCATTACTAAAAGTAGAGATTTACAAGATATAATGCCTATCATGTGATTGGCTTGTAAGGCATAACTCTTACAATCTCCCACTTGCACTCAAAGCCAATCACCTTTATGCCTAAGACCCATTTTCTCAAAATGTCTTTCATGCATCTTCTATGATAAAACTTTTGTAAGCGAATTTGTTATATTTTCATTAGTAGATACTCTGGCAATCTAGAGGTCACTTCTCGAAATAATCTCACGGATGAGATGAAATCTTCGTAAGATATGTTTGAATTTTTTATGAGACCTCGGTTCCTTTACTTGCACTATAGCTCTATTGTTATCGCAGTATAATAGAACAGGATTAACAATGGTAGGATCCACACCAAGTTCAATAATGAACTTCTTCATCCAAACACCCTCCTTTGCTGCTTCTAAAGCTGCAATATACTCTGCTTCAGTAGTGGAATTAGCAATAACTTCCTATTTGGAACTTTTCCAATTTACTACTCCCCTATTCAAGACGTACACATATCTTGAAGTAGATTTGTTGTTATTCTTACCAGACTAAAAACTTGAATCAGTATAACCTTCAAGTTTTAGGTCTTCTCCTCCGCATATAAGAAACATCTCTTTAGTCATTTTTAAGTACTTAAGGATGTTCTTAACTGCAATCTAATGACCCTCACCTGGATCCGTCTGATATCTGCTTGCAACACTTAAAGCATATGCTATATCAGGCCTTGTACATAGTAGAGGATACATTATAGATCATATAACCGAAGCATATGGAATTCTACTTGTGTATTCTCTCATCTTTAGTTTTAGGGAACATTTCTTTGGAGAAATAAACTCCATGACTCATCAGCATGTGTCCTCTTTTGGAGTTTTCCATCCTAAACCTTATGTACATTGACTACATCAAGCCTAACATCCTATTCGATCTATCTCTATAGATCTTTATCCCCAAAATATAGGATGCTTCACCCAGATCTTTCATGAAAAAATTTTTATACAGCCAAATCTTTACCGATTGTAACATCCCAATATCATTCTCAATTAATAATATATCATCCACATATAATATTAAGAATGTAATCTTATTCCCACTAACCTTCTTATAAACACATGAATCATTCGGGATTTTGATAAAATCAAACAATTTAATTGTCTCATCAAAATGTATGTTCCAAGAGCCAGAGGCTTGTTTAAGTCAATAGATGGATCTTTGTAGCTTGCATACTTTATGAGGCTCTTCAATGGATATAAAACATTTAGGTTGTGTCATGTACACATTCTCTTCTAGGTTTCCATTAAGAAAAGTTGTTTTAACATCCATTTGCCATATCTCATAGTCATAGTATACTGCTATTACCAAAATAATCCAAATAAATTTAAGCATGGCTACTGGTGAAAAAGTTTCATCAAAGTGAACTCCTTGTCTTTGACGATAACCTTTTGTAACCAATCTTGCTTTATAGGTTTTTACCTCTCCTAACTCCAATCTTTCTTTTAAAGACCCATTTACAACCTATAGGTACAATACCTTCAGGCGTATCAACGAAAGCCCAAACTTAGTTATGGTACATAAAGTCCATTTTGGATTGCATAGCATCAAGCCATTTCTTAGAATCTATACTAGCTATCGCTTCTTCGTAGGTTTTAGGATCTTTTTCTGACGTAAGGTAAATTTCATATCCACCTTGATCAATATGTCCTACATATCTTTTAGGTGGTCTTGAGATTCTCGTGGACCTATGAATTTGTATGTTTACTTTTTTTTGAATAGATTCCTCCAAACGTGTAATAGTAGATTATGGTTCGAAAATTTCCTCAAGTTTTATCTTTTGTTTACTATATTCTTCTATTAAAAACTCTTTTTCTAAGAATATAGCATGTTTTGAGATAAACATTCTTTACTCTTTATCATGATAGAACTAATATCCAAAAGACTCTCTTGAATATCCCACAAACCTACATTTGACACTTCTTAAATCAAATTTGTCTAGATTAAGCTTTTTCACAAAAGTTGGACAACCCCAAACTTTAACATACTTAAAGCCAGGTTTTTTATTCTTCTATATCTTATAGAGAGTTCGTAATACTGATTTTGTTAGAACCCTGTTCAACAAGTAATTTGCAATTTCTAGAGCATAACCCCAAAAAGATGTTAGAAGATCAGCAAAACTCATCATGGAATGTACCATATCTAATAATGTACGATTTCTCATTTCTAATACACCATTAAGTTGTGGTGTAGCATGAAGAGTCCATTGGGACACAGTCCTATGAGCTTTATGATAATCTGAAAACTTATAACTTAAGTATTCTCCTCCTCAATTTGATCTAAGGATTTTAATATTTTATCCAATTGGTTTTCTACTTCATTTTTAAATTCTTTAAATTTCTCAAATGCCTCGGATTTGTATTTCATCAAGAACACGTATCCGTATCTCGAGAAATCATCTGTGAATGTAATGAAGTAAGAATAACCACCTCTGGCATGTGTTGTCATTGGTTCACATACATCTGTATGAACCGAACTTAGAACATCTAATACTCTTTTCCCATGTCCAACAAAGGGTACTTTGGTCATTTTACCTTTAATGCAAGATTCACAAGTATTAAACGATTCAAAATCATTTGCATACAAATAACTATTTTAAATTAACTTGTACAATCTTTTTTCATTAATATGATCAAGTCGACAATGCTATAGATATATTCTGTTTAGACTATCTTGTTTTCTTTTACTGGTATGTTCAACATATAAGACCGTATTTGCTACATCAAGTATGTACAAACTATTTTGTAATGTACCATTACAAAATAACCATTTATTCAGTAATATATTACAACCATTGTTTACAAAACATAGTTCAAAACCTATTATATTTAACATAGAAATAGATATAATGTTTTTAACCATGTTAGGTACATATAAACAATCTTGTAAAAATAAGGTATTCTTTGACGAAAGCTGAACTTGAGCGGTGCCTACTGTTAACGCCGCAATTCTTGCATCATTACCCACACGTAAGTCCACTTTATTGCTTCTAAGTTATCTTTTATTTGTCAAGATCTGTACATCATTACAAATATGAGAAGCATTACCGGTATCTAATACCCATAAAGAACAATTCTTTTGTGACAAATTTATTTCAATAACAAACATACCTTGTGAAGCATCACCATGCTTCTCTTTTGCCTTCATTGCAAGATACTCCTTGCAATTTCTCTTCCAATGCCTATTCTTATCGCAATGGAAGCAAGTGTCTTTAGGCTTTTTCTTAGCGACCTTGTTCTTTTTGAATCCACCTTTTCCTTCAAGTGGCTTCTTCTTCTTACTAACTAATTTAGCTTTACCTTTCTCAAAGGTAGAAGAAGAACCACCTTCCACCATCATGACTTCACTCTCGTTTGACAAGATTTATGCTTCAGTTGTTTTTAATATATTTAAAAGTTTGGCCAAAGTATACTTAATCTTATTCATATTAAAGTTCATGATGAAGTTAGAAAAGATATAAGAAAGGGATTGGAGAATAAGATTAATGAATAATCATTATCTATTACAAAACCCAAATCTGCAATGTGTTCTATATAACCGATCATCTTAAGCACATGATCATTTACCGAACTACCTTGAGTCATTCTAGACCCAAAAAGTGCCTTAGATATCTTATATCTGCTTGTTCGGCTTTGCTTCCCAAACAAATCTTGAAGGTGAAGCAAAATTAATCTCGCATCCATTTTCTCATGTTACCTTTACAACTCATTGCTCATACCGACTAATATATAACACTTTACTATAGCCTTATCCTTCTTCCATTTCCTAAAAACTTTTTTCTCTTCTTCAAATGCATTATCTGCAACTCTTGCAGGCATCTCTTCCTTAAGAACATAGGCTATACGCCAATTCTCAAATTGCGTAACCAATCCAAGAAATTTGGACCGGTAAGCCTATTCGTATAAAGTATAAATTTAAGTGGACTAGTTAAAGCAGCCATTATGATCTACATTACAACACAACAAAATATAGCAAATATTATTAGTAATGAATACATTATAAATTGAACTTTATTCATAATCACCTCCCACTATTTTAATCAAAATTCTTAACCTTCTTTTATACAAATAGAGAATTAAATAAAATAAACATTTATTTCTTAATAGATATTGGAATCCTAATTAACATAAACAACATGACCTTGTTGACACAACAAATCACGTGTTTCTTAATTAAATAGGTAACTCTTACCAATTGCAACTCATACAACTTCTAATTTAATTCGGCCTTTAGAACAAATATGACATTGTGTGAAATAACAAATTATATTATTCTATTTACGTTAAACCCACCATTTCTTTGTGAATTTAGTTTCATTATCTAACCCTTGTGTGACACAATAAACCAGCATTAAGTAAATGAATTTGATCGACACATAAATGGCAGAAGGCCATATAAGTCATTCATAATATCTTACATTTACAACTTAACATCTTAACAATGAGATGGATTTTATTTTAATGGTCTTATCAATTTTAACATACATCATATGGATCATTTTAACATACATCACATGTATCAATTCAACAAATCAAGGGTTAGACATTTGATCATGCTTTCCAAGCTCTATATTAATCAAATTTGTATTTTGCATATTTTTAACGTGACATTCAAGTTAAAATACACAACACTCCAATTTAATGAAATAACCATTATTTTAATTTTCCGTAAAATATTCAATAATTGAAAACTTTATGAAATTGTTGGTTTATTCTATAACGTATTCAACACTTGAATACATTATTACATGTTCGAAAAACCATTTCCATAATGTATCCAACACTTGAAAACATTAACACATGTTCAAAAAATGCATGAATATCGCTAAACATTCACTTAATTAAATGTTTAACAATTAAATACTCAATTAAGCACTTGATTTTATATATTCAATTTTGTTAAACCAATTTTAATGCTTCGCCCAAAATTTCCGCACAGTTAACTTTAATTTCAAAATGCATCATATCTATTTAAGATTTGAAACACTTTACAATTCCCAAATCAACCATACAACACGTTCAATTAAAGCCTAAACATGCAGCAAAACACTCCCATATATTCATACACCAACCAAACCACCAAACTAACTTCTTCTCAACACAAACATAATCAATTTCCACAAGCACTTTATATATATATATATATATATATATCCATAAACAAAATCAACTTGCAACTTATTGCTCTGATACCACTGTAAGAGTTGCCTAACGTAGCGAAAATTAAGTTTGCATTGTTTTGAATATAATTTAAAACTTTTCAAGTTAGAATAACTTACTTGTTCTTTGAATTTGTCACATAAATTTAAGACTTGAAGCTTGAGGAGTGCTAAGGAGAACTCCCTCTACGTATGTCAACTCTTTATTTGAGCTTAATTAAGTTTGAAAGTGGAAATTGAAAAAGAAATTAGCAAACCCTTGCCTTTAAACTCTCTCGGCCAAGAAGAAAATGAAACACACTTTCCTTTTCTTTGTTGTCGGCCAAACTTATAAAACAAAGTCAATCTTTCATTTTGTAAATGCCTCTCGGCCAAAGCCAAAATTGCGCTCAGTTTTGACTTTTTCAAAGGCATTAAAACATAAAATATATATACTTTTATCTTTCCATCACATGACTAAATAAAAGTCTTTCATTTCCACTTTACTAATACATAGCCAATATAATACCAAATGCTAGCTTGCCATTGGCCAATAATTCTCATATTTATCCATACACTTAAAAACAATAATTAATAAATGTAATTACCATAGTATCCTTTATGAAATTTACTATAAAACCCTTTTATGAAATTTATCATAATGCCATTATATTTAAATATTAATAATTAATAAATAAACACTTTATTAATTAATTATTATGGTATTACCATAATACCCTTTTATAGAATTTACCATAAAATTATTTTATAAAATTTACTATAATGCCTTTATATAGATAATTTATTAATTAATTATTCTAACACTTGGAATACTATTCAATTAAGTTCTTTATTAACTTAGGTATGACTCAATAGGTTCACTATAAAGTCGGTAGTAGAAATACATTAAATTCCGAATTAAATTCTTTAATTCATTTGACATTAGGTAAATCATCTCATGATTAATTAAATGAATAAAACTATTTAATTCACTTAATATTTAATAAATCATCTCATGATTAATTAAATATGTCTATAAACCAAGATTTACATCTAACAATGTATCATGGCCACCTGAATTATAATGAAGTAGCAAGCTTCAACATAAACCTTTCGTAATCAGTTACCTTGCAATTTAATCATTCTGTCATATTTGCTCTAATTAGATCAAGGTCATAGTTAACTGTTAAAACCATTATATCCAATACAAAGTATAATGAATCTTTAGATCATGACTCATTTAGTGTACCGTCATTGAGAACTCTGTCTCAATCCTACACTGTACCTTGGCCAAAGATTTCTTGAGACATATCTTTATCATTCACATAGAATAAACTCTCACATTGTACTTAGGGTGACGAATCCTATATTGAATATTCATCTATCTCCATAAGTGTCGTACTATACCCAATAACTACTTGTAATGAACCTAATGGTTCATATTGAGTTAGTATCAAAGTACAACATTTCACCCACAAGATAAATTATAATATTCTCAAGTCTAAGGATCACTTATACTACTGATACAAAGAATGTCCAATTGATAGTAAAGTACAATTACCATTTGGACATTTCTATTGTAAGCCAATTCAATAAACTTATTCTCTAATAAGCACCTACACATTTGCCTTAGTGTCACTACTCAAGTGGTCTATGTGAACAACCACATTTTCAACAAACAGGTATAGTGTGTACCAGTCTATCCAGTACTATAAAGGCCCCATTTCTATCTCATAAATATGATCTCATCATAATTAAATATATATTGTAAACATTCTATGGACATCATCATTGTACATATAAACATGTAAATAAATGATGAAAGAAATTGCCATAAAATATTCATTTCATTACTAAAAATAAAGATTTACAAAAAATAATGCCCATCACAACAATATATTATTGGCTTGTAGGGCATAACTCTTACAAAGGGTGGTAGATAGATGAACAAAAATGGATAGAAAATATATCATAATTTTACAAATAAAAACAAAGATAAAAACAAAATACCAAAAACATTCTTCTCTTTTGAAGAATTCATTTGTTTTTCGATTTGTTTTTCTATAAAACAAAATTCTTTCAACTTTTTAAAAGTTTTCAATTTATATTTTATTAAAAGCACATAACCATATCGTGACATATCATCCACGAAAGTTACAATATATAGAAAACCACCAAGAGTGATGTGATTTATTAGCTCATATATGTTACTATGCATAAGTTTTAATAAATTATTAGCCTTAATAAAAAGATATTTGGTTATCTTCCCTTAAATATAGGCTTCATAAACTGGATAAGATTTTATAGTTAAATCATATATCAAATCATCATTAACTATTGTTGTTAATCGGTGTATACCGATATGATCTAATCTCATATGTCAAAATTCTATATAACTTTTTGATCCTTTTCTTTTATTCACTTGTACATTTATGACATCTCTATTTCTATATATTATATAATGACTATTCTGAAAGTTTGAAGATACCCATACACAACATCGGCAGAGGCGCAACACGTGGAATTACTTCCTGGGAGCGCGACCACCAAAAAATGATAGGGGAGCCACTGCCGCATGGCAAGTGCAGAATGGCTCACCCAAGGACCAAGACATGTATATATGTGCATTTTAAAATTTTAAACAATTTAAAAAAAATTATTAACATGTGTAAGGTACACATACCTTAATGTCGATCTTAGAACAAGCTACTCTTTAGTTTCATGGCATGTCACACACACCGAGTTGTTAGTGATGGGTTCCGGTTACCCTAATTTGTATTTGGAAACTTGTAGAAAAAAGGAAACTTGTGAAACTCCTTTCACCTCTTTCCTCTCTTTCTCTTTCTTTCTCTATTTTCTTCTTTCTTCTCTTTTTGAGTTTTGTTCAAAACACAAACTCATCACCATTCGCCAATGGCTTTCGCAGGAAGATGAGAAGAAGATGAACAATGGCTGGTTTTCTCTCAATTCACAATATGTGAAAACCAAGTCTTGTGAGTTCAAAACCTAAATTGTCACTTTTGTGTTTTTCTCAAAACCAAGAATGCCATCTATCCATGTTTTCATTTAAGCACTTTGTCCAATTTATTCACCAAATTATCTTAATATATAATATATATTTATCATATTAATATATATATTTAAGATATTTTAAGAGAGAGAATGCTTATTTTATTTTATACAATATAAAATAAAATATAATTATTACAATTTAATATTATATCATATATATTATTAAATATAATCATCATTTAACAATGTTTGACTTTTAAATATTAATTGTAAAAAGGCACTTGGCAACATCATATGATGTTATTTGTCAACTAAGTATCAATTGATCAAATAACAATTATTTAATCATTAATAAATAATTTATTTATTAATATCCTTATGAAAAAAATATCTTTTTTAATTTCTAAATGTTCGTAAATCATATTTATGTAATTCAAATAATTACCGAAATATTTTCTATGCACACGTGTGCTAGCACGTCTTGGCCAAGAAATTAATTCTCTATAATAAAGAATTAAATTGCCATCCAATCGAGTATCGCAACAATATTATTAATTAACTTAATAAATATTGTACATAACAATAACCATTATCAACAAGTAACCCATATGTGTGTGATCGCCTGGGTTCACCGTGAACTGGACATGAATGGATATAAACCCTTTCGCATCATTTCGGTACAGCTCCTTGTAGTTGAAGTTCTCAATGATCATGCACAACCTCTAGCAAGATGTCATGATCCCCAGACACTAATGAATGAATATAGTCGTACGTGCATGTAGTAATATCTCTTTGCTGTCAATTCTCGATTGAGTGCGAGTCATGGAGTCGTCAAACCCTTAACTCAATCATAGGAACAGGATCTCAAATCATATACAAGATTCATGTATCTGAAAACTTCTTTTTGAAAACACGTACTCTAGCTAGAGATTTCATTTTTTATATAGGACATCCCTGCCTAAGATCTCAAGCTCAAATATCTAAGCCAGTAGATTCCATCTTGGTCATCACCTATCTTCATACACTAAAAATACATTGCCAACAAGCTTCTTTCACTAAGAATGGCTAGCCTAGTGCGATATACACAAGTGAACGATGTGACTCAATGCAGATAGTATTTGTTATACCTTAGGTCAATGGACTAGTGGTATACTAGTACGGCTGTGTGACATATCATTGACTGTAGATAATCACCCATATGATTGGTCACGTTTGGTAATGTTCAGTAACACATTCTCTAACGTATTACCCATGTTTATACTCTTGTGACATGAGACTCGTCACTCAACTGTTAGCATCCAATACTAATCTTTGACAATATCAAACATACTAATCATGTAATGTCATAGTCCTATATGACATCACCTCAATCAGGAATTGATTCAGATGTATTTAAATCAAAACCTGTACTCATATCTATAACTCCTTGCAGATAGAGTCTTAATATCATAATACATTACGGGATCTCATTCTGCATTAATTATTTATTAAAGCAAATGAAAGAGAGTTACATATATGTATACATTTATATACACATATATTAATAAATATCTTACATATATACATATATATATATATCAATAATATATTTTAGATATTTATAATTATATTAATATAATTAATAATTATATTTTATGATTACTTTAATCATATTAAAGTAATCATAAAATATAATAATAATATATCAATATTATTATATTTGCAAATCATATTTGCAGTATCCCAAAGTTAAACCGAAATATTTTTCACGTACACGCATGCTAGCGTCTCAGAGCCGAAAAATATATTCTTTACAATAAATAATCAAATTGCTACTCGATCAATATCTGTACAATATCATTAACTAGTTAACAATTATTATATAATAGCAATAGCCATCATCATCAAGTAACCGATTATATGTGTGACCCTCTAAGTTTACTATGAGCTGGACACGGGTGGACACGAACTCCTTCGTATCTTTTCGGTACAACTTTTTGTAACTAAAGTTTCCAATGATCATGTACAACCTCTAGTAAAATGCCATAACCCCCAGACACTAATGAATCTATATAGTTGTACGTATATGTGGTAAAGTCTCTCTGCTGTCGACTTCTGATCAAATTCAGATCATGGAATCGTCAAACCTCTAACTCAATTATAGGAACAAGGTCTCGAATCATATACAGGAATCATTTATCTGAAAATACCTTTTTGGAAACACGTACTCTGGCTAGAGATTTCATTTTCCATGTATGACATCCCTGCCTGGGATCTCAAGTTCTAATATCTAAGCCAGCAGATTTCGTCTTGGTCATCACCTGTCCTCATACACCTAAACACATTGCCAACAAGCTTCTTTCACCACGCATGGCTAGCCCGGTACAATATATGCAAGTGAACAATGTGCCTCAATACATAAGACAGCCGTGATGCCTCAGATCAAAGGACCAGTGGTACACTAATACAGTTGTGTGACGTATCATTGACTGTGGATAATCACCCATATGATTCGTCACGTTTGGTCACATTCAGTAACATGCATTCCAACGTATTACTCATGTTTATGCTCTTGTGACATGAGACTCATCACCCAACTATTAGCATCAAATACTAATCCTTGGTAGCATCAAATATTAATCCTTGACAACATCAACATGCCAATTATGTAATGTCATACTCCCGTATGACAATACCTCAACCAGGAACTAATTCGGATATATTTAAATCAGACTCTGTACTTATATCTATAACTCCTTACAGATAGAGTTATGACATCATAATACATCACAGGATCTCATTCTACATTATATAATATATATATATATATATACGCAACTGTATATACAAAATGATATAAATATTATTTTATTAATCATAAATTAATTTATGATAAATAACAAAGTTATATATAGAAGAAGATAATATTTCTAAATCGTATGACACAATTAGTTGTAAGACATATCTGCAACAGGTTAAAGAAGCCAACATAATGTATAACTTATATTTATTGGCTAACGTCATGTCTGTACTTTTCTACCTTAACAAATCCAAACGTTTGAGGGATGCCGCCGAATTTTCATTTCGTAATCTGATGCTTTATATCCCTTAAACTGCTCCTCTTCCTTTAGCAGAGACAAATGCTTTTGGGAGTGTTTATATTTCTAGTATTATTCTTTATTTAGTTATATTATTTACTTATGCATAAGTTTATTTCTGTAATTTCATCACCAGACACCCAAGTTAGTTGTTGCTATAATAGATTTTAAAGTGCAAGACATCTCTCATCCAATCCAATTAAAAGCGAGTATTTGCCCAATTACTAAAACACCCTTCATCAATTTTTTATATTAAATTGTTCCAATGTTAAAATGGTTTTATCCAATGAGAATTTATAAACATTTTTTTTATATTTAGAAATACTTTAATAATATTATTCTAAAATAGACTTTGAATTTTGAAAAATAAAAAAGAAAAAGTTGAAATGCATTTTTTTTTATGTCCATATTACTATTCAAATTTCAAATATTTTATTCTATTTAGAAGAAATTTGACTAGTTATATAATTGTGTAATAAATATAATTATATATTGGTGGGCGCATCTTAAACCACATTAAGAATTATATTGAAAATTTTAAGAATTTTCATTGAATGTGAGATACTCCTTGCAGTGAGATTCTTCCGATTTTAGGATTACATTATTACATGAAAGCTTGTAGGCTGGGAATAAACGAAAGCCTTTGGAAGATTAAAAATTGAATATTTGTTTAGTTTATTAAGCGCAGCTTGACATAGTAATTAGCATTACATAAATCTTAAATTAAAAATATAAGTATTTATTTATGCGTTTTATTATTAATTTTATATAAGTACTTATCAAATTTAATTAACATTAAAGGTGATTTTTTAAATTAGTATATAATTATATACTAATTAAAATAATACTTAACATATTCTAAAAATAACATTAAATTTTTTAGTAAATTTTTTAAAAAAACATATTAAAGAAATTATTTATTTTTGCGCTTTTTATTTAACACTCCCAAATAAATTCTAAATAAAACCATGATAGGATGATTTTCATAGTCCTATCCTCAAATTCGGTGTTACAAGTATAAATTTGCGGGCATTTATTATTACTATTTATTAAATATACTTGTTATTAATTTAGGTTCATGTTATGGTATATTTAGTTGTATTATACATTTTTTTTTTCATTTTATCCAATTCTTTTCCTGTAATCTTCTATGATATATATATATATATATATAGCTAGCTCATTTATGGAACCCATAGCTGTAGCTGTGAGCCTTTGCCTTGCTTGTGAAGCGTGACCGGTGCCATGCCCACAACTTTTTTTGGCAACTTAATCCACGGGTAAAGCAAGTACGCAGCTAAGCAAACAGATGATGAATATGAAAAAGAGTAGAAAAGAAAATTTAAGGCAAGCCAAACATATTAACAAGAAGAATGAATACTATTAATTGGCTTAAGTAATACAATTAATCAGTTTAGAGCAATAAAATGTCCCTAATTTACATTTAACAGTTTAACAGTTTGTTTTAATTAGTCATGCTTAAGTGATTACCATAAATATTAAGAATAATCACATTCTTGAACCCAAACGCATGAATAAAGAGCAAATATATAGCATAGGTTCTATTTCTCTCGTACTT
This sequence comes from Cedrela odorata, assembly GCA_035584115.1. Lineage (NCBI taxonomy): Eukaryota > Viridiplantae > Streptophyta > Magnoliopsida > Sapindales > Meliaceae > Cedrela > Cedrela odorata. Next base: position 22,165 of record JAXCLQ010066927.1, on the reverse strand, counting down.
GGATTTAATGATCCTCGAGCTTCTCTCTATATAACAGAGGACGTCCATTTAAAATCAAAATCATTTCAAAATTAATTTATTAAGAAATTTGAGAAGAGAAGAGAAGAGAAGAGAAGCATTGAGATTCGGGAATAGAAGCTTACTCATTAAATTGAAGTTCATATTTTTTTTATATAATACTTTTCATTGTTTATTAAATGAATATAAAAATTAGAATGATGTGGAGAAGAGTGAATTTGTAGCATATATTAAGGGATTTCTTGCTTAAAAATTAAATGAAAACACCATTGAAGCCTCCCCAATACGTTGAAATTTCACGTCTTTCTTCCTTGGGTTTCATCACCTTAATCTCCAAATTCTACCCATTTATTATTATTATATTATATATCATAAACAAACAAACAAAAATACGGTATTCTCCATATATGTATCTTTTGTCGTTAGGGTTTCAAAATCAAGTTACCCATGTTATATATGTAATATTATGCATGTTTATTGCTCCCAAATTCATATTAAAGAGAAAGATTATTTTTTGGTACACTAAAGTTTTATTTGAGTTTAAATTAATAAAAGAAAAATCTTTGACTATGAAATTTATCAATATTTACGTATATATCATTGAAAAAATAATAATTGACTTATTTTTATGGACACCTTATTGCATAATTTGTATCATGATAATTTTTAATTAGTTAAATAAGAACAAAATCTAAACCTAATTATTATAGAGGTCTCTTTTACTTATTTTTTTGGACACCTTATTGCATAATTTGTAGCATGATATTTATAGTAACAGTCCGAGTTCAATAGTTGAATAGATATTATTCGTTTTGAGCACATAGTCTGTAATAAGTTCAATTTGGATTCAGTTTTAGGTTGATATTGTCTTATTTAGACACACAACCCGTAACGAATTTGATTTTAAATTTTGCAACTTAAAATGCGCCTACTTAATTAGAAGAACCTAAATTATAAAAAATATAGTCCAAACTCACCCAATAGCAATGTAAGATATGAAAATATATATGTCATTCATTTTAGTTTTACACTACCATTGATTTTTTTTGTTTATTAAAAGCTAATTAACAACCAATAAATATATAGTAAATGTAAATGATACTATATTCTTGAAGTATGTATTATGCTAAATGGTAACATATCCCTTACAAGAGAGAAAATATAGAAAAGATGCTTAACTCATCATTATTTCATCATTAATTGAACATACAGTATATACACTTAACAATACAATGCCATATATTATTCTTTGCAAATAAATTAGAACATATATACGTATATACCTATGCGTATGTATGCTGAAGATGGTAACATATCATATTCATATGCGGAAACAGTGTAACTACATTTAGGCAAGAAGAAATGCGAATAAAATGCCACGTGGCACTAGGCAAAGGGGTAGAAAGTATCCCAATTGAGTGTTACTTACGTGGAGTTTAAAAAAAGGTAAAACAAAGGAATGGAGAAACTGAGAAGGAAAGAAATCTAAAAGGAAGAAAACTAGAAGGTGTGCATTGTGTGTGAAAGGTTTCAAGAAACTAATAATAATAAATATTAATTGCAAAGTAGTATGGTGGCAGATACAACATTGAAGGAGTGCAATAAAAGGGGGCATGTTTAGTTGGGTAGGTCTGAGTTTTTATAGTGCTTTCAAGTCTAGTCGTTGTTATTGTTTTCTTTGCTTTTGCTTTGGTGCATATATATGTTTCCAAAAAACAAAATTCAAAAACACTTTTCTCTATCCTTCTTCAATATATGAATCCAATGCAATGCGATGCAATATTGCAGCACGCAATGATGATATCTTTGATGTTGAAGTGGTAAGGAAAGGCCTGTGCTTAGCTTAATTACCCTTCACCAACCTTCCTTTCTCACCATTAAAGACAGCACAAGAGAGAGAGACTTAAAAATTACAAGTCCTTTTCCTTTCTCTTTTTCTGGGTTTTTGTGGGTGTTTGTTTGTTGCTTGTAATATCAAGAAAAAAAAAAAGTCAGATTTGTTTCTGTGTGCTTCCTCTTTATTTTTGCTAGCAATGGTTTTCTAGCCTAACTTCTTCTGCTTAATAGTATTATTTCCTTTGGCACTGAATGAAATATGGGTGCTGCTGCGGCTTCTTCTTTTAGGAAGAGTTCAGGGTTTCAAGTTTTTCTTCCTCTAATACTATTATTTCTCTTCCTTTTTCTCCAAAATTTTGCTCTTGTTTCTGCCCTAAATTACACAAAGCACAATAGGCGGGTTAGCAGCTTGAGACTCCAAAGAATTCAAAGGCACTTGAACAAAATCAACAAACCTCCTGTCTTCACCATAGAGGTGTCACAATAATCCCATCTTCTTTTTTTTTCTAAATAAAATTTTCTAATTCTGTCGAGGTCAAAACAAGTTTCTGTTTGATTTTTCACAGAGCCCAGATGGAGATATCATAGACTGTGTTTATAAAAGAAAACAACCAGCGTTAGATCACCCACTTCTAAAAAATCACAAGATCCAGGTATACAATAATTCTCAGTCTCTCTCTCTCTGTGAAAATTGCAGAGAAAATTTGATGCTAATTAGGATTTTTTTTTCTTTTTGGTGATGGAATGTAACAGAGAGTGCCAACAGAAACGCCGAAAATGAATCCATCGATGAAAGAAAATGAGTCAAAAGATTCATCATCAAAGAGAAATAATGAAGAAGAAATTATAAAAGGCGCATGGCAAATGTGGCAAATAAATGGAACTAGGTGTCCAAAGGGAACTGTTCCTATACGTCGCAGCTCAGTAAATGATGTGTTGAGAGCCAAGTCTTTGTTTGACTTTGGCAAGAAAAAAAGCAGAATTCCTCTTGCTCAACGAGCCGATGCGCCGAATGTAGTGAGTGGCAATGGACACGAAGTATGCTATCTTTCCCTTTCCTTTTCTTCTTCTTCTTCTTCTCGTTCTTCTTTTTTCAATTCCCATTATCATTATCTGTCACATTATCATAATCAACATGTAGATGTCTCTGTCTGTGTCTTTCTTCTTTCTTTTTTCCCAACAAGGAAAAAAGATGTGAAAGTTATTTTGTTCATAAAAATGTAGACTGTAAAGAGATAAAATCTAAGTATTTATTAAAAGGGATAATATTATTGCTAGTAAACTTTGGATGAAAATAACAATTAATTTTGTTATATATATATATATATATATAGAGAGAGAGAGAGAGAGAGAGTTTATCGGAACGAAATCACGTAGGGCTCACAAGTTTTATTCCTTTGATTTTAAACCTTCTTCAAAGACAAAATAAAAATAAAAACATTGTCATTCAAAGACATTTAATCAAATTAAATTCTAGCCATTGATTGATTGCTATGATTGCATTTTAATACACTACACTGTCCCTCGCATGCCTATGGAATCAACAATATCAAACCATTTCATTTGCAAATCTTAAGGTTAAAAAAAAAAAAATGAAAATATTATTGGGAATTGTGTTTCATTAAATTGAAGTGCACATTTTTATAGCACGCAATCGCCTACACCGGAACATCGCAACAAGTATATGGAGCAAGGGCGACAATAAACATATGGGACCCATCAATCCAAGTAGTCAACGAGTTCAGTCTCTCACAGATTTGGATTCTTTCGGGATCATTCGACGGGTCAGATCTCAACAGCATAGAAGCTGGATGGCAGGTACTTGTTCCATTTCCTGTCCTCGCATACACTCTATCCAATACTCTTCTGTATTTTGATTTTGATATTTTATTTACTTGGAGAATATTTATTAAATTAATTTAATTTGTATACGTTGTCACTGATTCATTCATTTATGTACCACTCCACTAGAAACTTGAAACTTTGAAACTAGTAAACTATTTATTACCTTCATTCAACTTACAAGATTTAAGATTCTACCAAAAACATCATTAGACTCGTATATTTAAAGTAAATTCAGATCTTACAAATAAATTTTAATTAATTACTATTATATAATTGTTATTTAATATATTATAATTATTAATTAACTTATATTTATATACAAATTTTATATCTCAATTTTATAATTTTACTTTTTGTCTATTTTGTAAAAATATATAATTAATTAATAATAATCAAATGAAAGTTCAAATATTGGGAATGTTACTAAAAGTTTTGATAATTGTACTAGTCAGGTCAGTCCGGAGCTCTATGGCGACAGCAGGCCAAGATTATTTACTTATTGGACAGTAATATTTCTCTCTCTTGCTTAATTAATTTCCAATTATTCAATCATTTAATTACTAATCATTTTAATTAATGGGAATTAAGTAATTATTTATTTCTTAACATGAGCATGAGCATGAGCATGTGCATGTGCATGTGGTCAGTCCCATTTATGCTGCTGTCATGAGAGGTGCGAAAGGTCAAAGTCAAACATCATCTAGGGTCGAAAATGAAAATCTCTCGTGGTTTCAATGAGATGAGAGAACTATAAAAATCAACTTTATAAAATAGTTAAATCTATTAAAGCCAGAGAAAAATAATATTAAAATTAAATGTTATTATTACATTTTCCGTTCTCATTTTACTCCACTCATGTTAAAATTATTTCACATAAACAAGTAATTATTAAAAACAAATGACCACCAATTAATATCATGATTAAAACCTTGAAGTGCACATAGACAATTCACCAAAACGCCATTACTTTGAAATAATTTACTCATCATTCTATAATTATATAATTATGCACCAAAATTAAGATGCAAGGTTTCACTGGCAAGTAATTAACTAAGTGTCAAGTAAACCCTACAACCCATATTAATTATTTCTCCATATGTTCCGAACATTCATTATGATTTAATTTAGGAGTAAATTCATTATTAATTAATTATCAACTACTTGCCTAGCCAGTTCATTTATTATTTAATGGGCCAACTTTAGAATTTGAGCTTGAGTAAGTAATTATGTCATTAATTATTTTGGGATGTTTTACTTGTCGTTCCATAGCAGGTGAATGCTGTTATGCCTAATCAATTTGGTAGCTGTGGTTGACATTTAAAACATAAAATTTTTTGAAGTAGTATAATATGTCTGGAATTTAAAACCCCTCGAGGAGTTTGAGTAATTTCTTTTATAATGTTTAAAAAGAAATTGTATTTTAATAAAAATTCAAAACAGAAAATATTTATTTGATTATTGGGTACAAACTATTAAATATAATTAATTTCTGACATTATTGAATTGAACGTTTATCAATTCTAATTAGATTAAAAAAAAGAAAACTAACTTCTATTAGATTTTGTTTGAAAAATAATGAATACACACATACACACACACACACACACACACACACACATATATATATATATATATGATTGTCAAGTTGGCTATATATCTACTAGTATTGTTGTTAAATTTTCACAGAGCGACTCATATCAAGCAACAGGATGTTACAATCTCCTTTGTGCCGGATTCATACAAACAAATAGTAGAATAGCCATCGGTGCTGCCATTTCTCCTGTATCATCCTATGCCGGCAACCAGTTTGATATTACTATCCTCATTTGGAAGGTATGTATACAAATTCATCTTGATATGACAATATTATATAATAATTATGTGTTTTATATTTATGAGAATAAAAAGAAAATAAATTATATTGATGTTCCCAAAATATTATTCATTAATCTATGATTTAGGATCCGAAACTAGGGAATTGGTGGATGGGATTTGGTGATAACTTGCTAATAGGGTACTGGCCAGCTGAGCTATTTACACACTTAGTAGACCATGCAACGATGGTGGAGTGGGGTGGCGAAGTGGTGAACTCAAGAGCCAATGGTGAACACACATCGACCCAAATGGGCTCGGGACATTTTGCAGAGGATGGGTTTGGAAAAGCAAGCTATTTCAGAAACCTGGAAATTGTTGATTCTGATAACAGCCTCAGTTCTGCTCAGGAAATCTCAACCCTTGCTGAGAATACAAATTGTTACACAATCAAAAGCTCCTATAACAATGAATGGGGCACACATTTTTACTATGGAGGGCCTGGAAGAAATCCACAGTGCCCATGATGGATCATTTAAAGTTAAATTCAGCATGCAGGAACTAGCTAGCAGTCAAATTTATAATTCTTTTATTGTGTAATTAGTGAGAAAAATATTGCGCTGTTTCCATACTTGTTTATGCCAATTCCACATTTTTGTTTTTTCTTGTTAGTGGGAGAAGGAATGTGTACTGTTTGATGAAAGCATAAACAGACATGGAAATAGCCTTATTTTGGACAGGCATGCATCACTTTGTATGCCAATTTTAATGTAATTGTAGTATAATTTACTAGCTGCTTTCATCCCTTTTGAATTCTGAGAAAGATTCAGGACTCAAGAACAATTCATATATAAATGAGAAGTGTTTAGTGAGATAGACTTACCATATCGATTGTACACTTATTTAAAATACTCTAATCATAAATATAAAAAATAATTCTCGACTTCAGATCATGTTCACTGCATGCATTTTACAAAATGTGGAATTAATTGTTCATATTTCTAAATAACTCAATTTTGAACTAAACAATTCAAAGATAAATGTGAAATTAATTATTCATGCTTCATAATAACTTGACTCTAAATTGAAATAGTTCAAAGAAGAATGTGGAATAAATTGTTCGTATATTTCATAATAGCTTTGACTTCGAATTGTTAATATATATAGAGAGAGAGAGAACCACTGCCAATAACCATAGGGATTAATTAAAATAGATAAATACTATGATATAATTTTATTTATGAGTATATTTTATTTGATACATTAATTTTAAATTTAATTTCTCATTGAAATTAGCTAATATATTCACTTCTACAATCAAACCATGGGTTTATGAACTTTTTGTTAATAAATTATAAATCAAACTACAAAAGTTAATTTTACAAGCACCTGATGTGAATAGCATTGTCTAACAAGCAAGTTGGCCCGTGAACTAACCTATCAAAATTTGGATCTAAATCGGTCTGAAATACTATTCATCCAAGTTAGATCGGTTCAAGTTATTTGAAACCGGAGTCCCAATTCGTTTTAGGCCCAAAATCGTTCAGGTCTGTTAATACTTCAACCCACTAGTCCGGTTCAACCCAATGAAACCAGCAAGTTGGATCGAACTACTGATAAAAAAAAAAAAAAAAAACGGTGTTTGCAAGCTTATGGATTTTCTAACCTCTTCAATTGTTGGCAAATGCTTTACCAATGAGATAAGGATACAATTTGCTAAGGTAGTTGACATAAAATTATATATACAATATTTAATTGTGGGTGATTATCAAATTTAAGTCCTACTATATTGGAAAATATTAAAAAAAATTATAAATGTATTATTTATTTCAAAGTTATCCTTTCCATTTCACCCAAGTAAGAATAAATATTTTATAGGAAATCATGATTTTATCATGCTAATTGGTAAATTAAAAAAATAACAATTAAAAATTTTGGAAAAAAAAGAAATTTTAATTTAATTTTGGTAAATTCTATTTATTTTATATTTAATTTAATTTAGTTTTTTTTTTAAGAATTCATTGATTTAATTTGTCAAAGAATTTAAAATTATATAAATAAAATTCAATAGAAGCATTAACAATCAGATTTGTTTTAATTTAATAATAATTTCACTTATTATTAATAATATTGCCTTAGAAATGAAAGGATCGTAAAGAAATCAAATAATGCTTACTTAACCAAACAAACTCACGTGGCATTCACACCACTGGTCTCTACGGTTTCATTATTAAAAAGTACATTTACCCAATATTCCTCTCTTTATAATATTTTTTTAATTAACTTATTTTGTTTTTCTTTATTTATTATTATAAAGTATAATTGAATGTAAAAAAAATAAAATTATGAGGTTCAAGGCTGAAATGTCTCCCTATTTGTATTTTTTTAATTAATTAATAAAAATTAATACCATTAGATGTATTTTTTTATATATAATTTTTAGTAATTTATAAAATATTTTATTTAATTCTAATTAAATTGATAAAAAAAAAAATTGAACCTGGCAGACTTATTCCATCAATCGGAATCGAATCGTATGACAAACCGAACCAGAACCAACTCGGAATTCAAATCAAAACCATAACCAGCTCTGAACCGAAATTGGAACCGGTCGGGAACCAAAACTGAAATCGAAACTGGCCTAGAACTAGACCGAAATGAAACCAGCCAGGCCCTATACCGATTCCAGTATGATTCAATTACCTTTGAACTATGGAACCGACATGCCATATTTTTCGGTTCAGGTTGATCCACCTTTCTCAGTTCCTCAACCTAGACCGAACCAGCTTGGAACCGCCAATTCCAAACCGTTAGACACCATTAGGTGTGCATAAACAAAATCTAAACCTCTAACAAAAATTCTAGAAATTGGTACCACTATATACAAACAATTAAAGTAACACATGAACCACAAACATAATGACAAAAGCAAAAAAGATACAAGGAACAAGGATTGATCAAATCTTCTTAAAGGATGAAACCTAGAACTTGTACAGAGAGTTACTCTTTTTCTTGCTTGACTTATTTTCTCTCATAAAACCTTAACACAAGAAAATGCTATTTCACTTCTCTCTATTATGTTATGCTCTCGTTCTCACTTCTTTATTCTATTTTATCAGTTTTAACTAACTTAGCAAATTGAATTCACAAAAACTAAAAATTAAGACAACTTATCATTTTGACTTTGCCACGTCAAATTTAATGAACATAGTTGGACCAATAGCAAAGAAATACTCCTTACAACTTTTAACGAAATTTTGAATCATAAAACTACAATCTCTACCTTAATTCTAAATTCATTTTTCAACCTTCCTTCTTTCCTTCTTCAAATAGCTTTCTAAATTCTTAGCACATGCGCCATAAACAAAATACATTGACTAATATTCAGCTTCTTATCAAAACTTCTACTACTTAGCTCCTATATTCAACAAATTCAAGCATTGCTTGAACTTTGCACCTCAACTGGTTTAGTAAACATATTTACTAGGTTATCTTCTGTTGAAACTTTAAGTATATTAACCACTCTCTTGGAAAACATGTCTATCATGAAATGCAGCCTACCACCAATGTCTTTTGTTCTTTCTGAAACACTTGATGTTTGGTTAATTGAATTATACTTTGGTTATAACAATAGACTGTCACACACTCTTGGTTTATCCCAAGCTTTGGAACAATACCTCTTAGCTAAATTGCTTCCTTTACTAACTTATTTAATGCCATGTACTCACCTCAGTTGTTTAAAAGCAACAACAAATTCAAAAGATGCTTTCTAGCTAACTATATAGTCAAACAATGTAAACAAAAAACCAAATAATGATATTCTCTTGTCAATATCTACTACAAAATCGGAATCCACATATTCATTAATGCATTCCTTATCAAAACTCATCTTTAGTACACAAGAGAGCAATACTCTCCTAAATATACCTAAAAATCCATTTTAATGCTTGTCATAAGACTTACCTGGTTTCCTAATGAACCTGCTAACCACACTTACTGAGTGTGCCAAGTGAGAACTTGTATAAACCATGGCATACATGAGACTCCCAACCAAACTTACTTATGGTCTTATTGACATGCTCTCTATTTTTGCTTTTGTTTTAGGTGATTGTTCATTTGATAACTTGAAATGGGTTGAAAATGGAACAATCAATGATTTAGCATTTATCATATCAAACTTATGAAGTGTTTTCTTCAAGTATAATTCTTGAGAAAGTTTCACCATTTTATTACCTCTATCTCTTGAAATTTCAATTCCTAATATCCTCTTTGCTGATCCCGAGTCTTTAATTTCAAAGGCAGAACTTAACTATTGCTTTAGTTATGAAATTTCCCTTGTCTCTACTTGCAATTAACATATCGTCTACATATATCGGTAGATAAATGTAATATCCTAAACCCTGATGTGTTATTGACAGGTGATAGAACCACTCTACCACCTTAAGCCTTACACTATATGTCCAAATATCAATGCGAAACATGCATGCACAATACCTTTTATAAAACATACTTATGTAGCTCAAAGGGCGATATGCCTCCACTGATACTATATACAGCATCAGTGCTTACACCACAGTGCACAATGAATTAAATATACAAGTGATTAACCATGCTCATAAATATAATACTTGAAGTCAAATTGGACATCATATGATATAATGAACTATACAACATTCTACATAACATAGACTCAATAACCCTAATGACTGCAATGTGTACCCTCTTCTCAGCTCGTATCTTCTTGATGCTAAAATTGCTTATTAGACCTAGGGTCCTACAAAATTGGAGAGTAAAGGGGGTAAGTCTAAAGAGACACAGTAAATGGATGTTAATATAATAAAATATACAAATCAGAAAGTCAAATTGTTGTTGTAAATGAACTAAACTCAGAGTTTATAATCAAAATCATATTCACAATATTTTATAATTAAACCACCATGAAAATTGTATGGTCATGAAACTAAAATTAACATCACATTTAAAACTTTTCACTGTGATAAAACCAACTTCAACACCATCAAAACCTTCACAAAAATATCTAGTATTTAAGGGAGTTACGTATCATCGTCCTCCTAAATACATCTTTATACAATTTTGGTATCTAAGGGTGTTACGTATCGATGTCTAGTCACTATCACTATTCTTAAGAATGTGATATTTGAGGCAGGGAAACCCAGGGGTGTTACTTCTCGTTGTCCCCCTAGTTCCAAGTTTATAGTTATCCATGTACACATAGTCCTTTGAGATAACACAATTTAAGAAATATCAAGCCATATCAAAGAACAATACTAAAATCATACTTTGAATTCATGAAATAAATACATTATATCTACAAAATCAACAATCGCTCTCAATATCTCTTTCGTACATATTATAGCTAAAATCTCAATCCGTGAATCCACAATATTTCAATTTATCATCAACATCCTTGAAAATAGTTTCAACAACCGTAACAATTATCTAATTTAGCACACCATACTCATGTCAAGTTTTCATAGAATTTTACGGCTCAGTAATTGAAGGTATGGAACTTATTCTGTTTTCGATTTATCAAGCCTTGTCCAGGAATTTCTATCAACTGATACATGTAGTTCTCACCTAAAGCTATACTGCCCTAACATTTCATCAAGTTAATCCACTATATTACATATCATTACATGTAAATTTCACTTTATTCTAACATTAAACACTGCTCTATAAGAATATCATGCACTGTCAACATGTTCCCATAATCAACAAGTCATCATAACACACAATCTTTACATATAATCATACAAAACACAATCATAATTTCAAAATTATTAACAAATACACACATACTCACCTCCCTTTGCTGGAAACCAGGACTTCCCTTCCTCTTCTTCTTTGTTTTCTTCCTCTTATTCTCCTTTCTTTTCCCTTTTCTTTCTTCCTTTCTTTTCCTCTTTCTCTTAGCTTTTTCTTCTTTATCTTCATTCTCTTATCTTCTTCGTTTCTTCTTATTCACCTCTCGGTCTGACCTTCTTCCCTTCCTATATTCTTCTTCTTTCTTTCTTTTATCTTTCTCTCATTTTCCTTTCCTTTCCTCTCTTTTCTTTCTTCTCTTATTCTCTTTCCCTTTCTTTTCTCTCGGTTCCTTTTTGCTTCTCTCTCTTCTACGATTCTTCTTTCTCTTCTCTTTGTTTTACTTTAACTTCCTTTGATTTTTTTTATTTGTTCTTTAAGTGTCTAAACAAAACATGAAAAATCTAGAATTTGGGTTTCCTTTTCACTTTAATTGTGCTTGACTCTTTGGCCTCCATATTCACAAATGTTGGGCTTGAATTTTGGGCCTCTATTCTTTACAATTTTGGCTTAGATTTTGGGCTTAAATTATGTTTAATGTGTGGGCTTGCATTCTTGCTTGGTGTGTGGGCTTTCTTTCTACTTGTTTGGGTTAGATTTGGTCTTGCTTCATTGTCCCACAATCATGACTACTTACACCCTTTTTTCTCACTTGCTTTGATTTACCATATTACCTCTTAAGTTTTAAGAATCTTACATTCTAGTATTCAATGTTATTTTGTAATTATTATGAAAAAAAATCAGTCTTGACAATAAACCATCTCTTCATAACATTCTCCCTTAAAGTAAATATAATTGTCATATGAGCTTCTTATGTATCATTTACCCAATAGAAAGTCATCAATCTTGAGATTTCATTGCCTTGGGGACTGTTTAAGCCTATACTATGATTTATTCAGCAAGCACACATATTCTTCCTTGTCATTATCACAAAACCCCTTAGATTGAGCCATGTATATCTCCTCATCAGGGCTACCATGCAAGAATGCAATATTCATATCCATTTGTTTTAGTTCTAAGTTGAAAATAGAAACCAGAGCAAGTAAAATTCTTATTGATGTGTGCCTAACCACTAGTGAGAAAGCCTTATTGAAATCAACATCCTCTTTCTGAGTGAATCCCTTAGCCACTAATCTACTATTTTACTTCACTAACTTTAAACCTATCATATATTTTTCCTCTTGAAAATCCATTTGCAGCCTACGATCCTTCTATTTTTTAGACTTAGGTACCAACTTCTCGGTTTCATTCTTTAATAATGAGTTCATTTCTTCAAGCATAGCCTAATGCTTTTGTGATAGTACTTGGTTCTTTACTATTGATTTCATCAGCCACAAGTAATGTATATATTATTAAATCAACACATCTATAACTCTTTAGTGGCCTTATCTAACTTTTGGCTCTATCCCTCACCAGGTTTTAATCCTTGTGTCATGGCTATTATTAATCAGTTGAAATTACAGCAAATTCAAGCCTTAGATGTGTCATTTTTTAATCTCCAAGGTTCACCTCAAACTAGGTATATGTTAAGCTTGTTTCACCTGAATTATAACTCGTCTCTTTTTTGCCTTATTTCCAGCAGCTCTTCTTCTTGAAAGATTACATCCCTACTTATGATGCATTTTACATTTTTTCCATTGTCACACCATATATTGTATCCTTTTACTCCTTTTGGATAAGTAACAAAAAACCCCTTAATAACTTTAAGATCTAATTTTCCTTGCTTTACATATGCAAATGCAGTACAACCGAACACTCTCATTTGACCAAGGTTTAGTAGCTTTCTAAACTATATTTCCTTTGTTGTTTTGAAGTCAAGTCTTCCTTGAGCAATCATAAAGAATTGGCAAGATGAACCTTGAACCTCATAGTTATTCAATACTTACAAGGTTTTAAGGAATTTTTAGTACCCTCACTTAAAATACCTTGTTTGTTAAGTTCTGTGAGTTCTTTTTCTCCAAATGCTCCAATCTTAAATGCCACAACATCATAATATCTATTTTTTTTATCTGTTGCTACATTAACAACACTTTCAATGGCATTGCCTTCAAGAAAATATAGACCATTCTTCCTTACTCTTTCCAATATTACCATTAACCTTGGTTACCTTTAAGACTTTACCTTTAGTCTTAAAACTACAACCACCTAGGTTTAGCTTACCTTAAGAGACTAGATTATTTTTTAGCTCAGGTACAAAATCAAACCTCATGTAATTATCTTATAATTTCATCATGCATTTTGATCCTTATGATGCCAATTCCTTTTACATCACAGAATACATTATTCCTAATAAGAACCTTTCCCACATATTGCATATTCAAGGAAGAAAATAGTGACTTATTATATCACGTCCCCGCCCGTGAGGTTCACACGTGATTACTACCACAGACTCTCGAAACACACTTTTAAGCCCTGAACATGTCTATCAAGCCTGTAAGATTACTTAGGTACCTGTCCTTTGTATAAATTATTCAAATAAACTTATCTCTCCGAGACATATTCCAATCATTTCACAAGAAAAAGTATATTTAATTTACAATTATTATAAGGAACTCAATAAAATACAATATTTTCATTCATAATTAAATATATATAACAGTTTCTCAAAATATACCTAGTGGATTAATCTAAACCGTCTGTGAGTCGAAGAGGAGAATGTTACCTGAAGGGCTTATGCCCTTAAATGATTACCACTATCAATTATCGTTCTTGGCTACACTTGATTTCCTGAAACTAGAAGGTGAGGGGGTGAGTATATGGGGATAGGAATATAATCCGTGAGTGGATAAAAATGTATTTTTAAGAAAATAATCATAGATACTTTTAAAATAGTTTATTATAACAAACCATGGCCTATTACTCAAAATCAGTGGACTAGGTCCCTTTGTAAGTGGTTACCTTGGCGATAGTGACCCTGAGGTCGTCAGTGGGCTTTATGCATAGAAAATAATGCTCATTTGATAAAAATAATTCTTTTTAAAATAAATAATGTAGGTTAATTTTCAAAATTGGCTCACCACTGACGTTGGCCTCGAGTAATTATGTGGTGATACTCATGATTGTTCTCAACAATCTCACAGGTGGGCAACTTCATATCATCATCTACCCAAATAACTGTCCTACTTACAGCGCACTCACCTAAGTGGCCTCTCATAGATCCGTTCCTAGGCTACTACCATGTAGCTACAGTCATATACAAATCCTAGCCCTCCCAGCCATATCACCAATACAATCCACATGTAATCCATAGACACAAACATTTATAATTATTTTATTTTCTACAATAGTGTAAAGCTCACATTTTCGATATCAAACTTGACCTCATGGCCAATTACATGTTTATTCAATCCATAAGCCATCCATGTATATTGTAAAACAACAATAATAAAAAAATTATTTCTTACTTCATAAAATAGTAAGTCTTATAAAGTTGTTTAAAATAATGTAAAGCATGAAAGATTAATCCACTCACAGTTAAGGAAGGGTCACCACTTCCATAATTACTCATCACGCCCACTAAGTTCCACTATCGGGTGTTCGGTGTCTAATATCACTATGCGTAATTTGATAAATCTTAATATTCCAATTAATTAACAATTATGTACTACATGCAACGTTCGTGAATAATATGTCTACAATTCATTGGTTTGACACATTTTACATTACAAGGCTTTCTAATGACCATTTGTTTGATTCCCAATAACAGAACCTCATGGCCGTAATTATTCCTAATTCACATTTTCGTTTAAGACAACTATACTTATCATCAACAAAATTTAAAGCGAATAAGTCATCACAAACTTCCATTTATCGAAATTCTCCACAAATCTACATTTTCGTCAAATAGAGATATAATTATTCTAAACGGTGATTGACATATATTCAACGTCATATTTTTTCAATTATCACTATTCAACATAATTCTATGTTTCTTATGCGAAAATTACATGTAAATTCGAATAAACAATAACCTTCAAATTTCAATATGCTTAAAATCTTAAAATCATGCTTATATTGAGCTAATAGA
>JAXCLQ010066916.1:0-14974 GCA_035584115.1 Cedrela odorata | reverse complement strand
AAGTGAGGGCAAAATGTTATAAATTTATGATATATTAGAGCTGAACACGGTTTAGTATTCATCAAAACTGAACTAGATTGAAAATTTTATGTTTTTATATTTCACTACTAGACTGAACCAAAATATATATAGTGTTAGACTAGAGTAAATTAGATTAGTTTTACAAACTTAACAAAACTCTAGTACTTTTTTTTTTAGTTCCACTAGTGAGCATTGACAGCAAGAGTAAAAGGTAAATAATTTCTCCTTTCAAATTAAAATGTATTATATAATAAAAATTAAGAAATATATTGTCCATAAGTTGGATAAAATCTTTAAATATTTATTGATGTACCCTTGTATTATATTTTAGGTGAGCTTTGATTCATTTTGTAAACAATTTTTCTTATAAACTATTTTTCTTGGAAAATCTTCATTTATAACATTGGCATTCTCCCTTTTCAATAACTGTTTATGAGATAAAATACTTGTTCTTGGATAATTTTTAAAGTTGTTATATTTATGATTGTTTCCCTATAACCCGACCATTCTAATTACCCGAGAATAACCTATTGACCCATAACTTGACCACTTTAATCACCAGAAAACTAAAACTTAAACAACCCAAGGATATCATGTCTAATGTACAGAGACATCTGTTTGTCATACTAAGAACAACTATTTCTAATGATGGTCAAATATACAAGTAAATGCAAATACAATAAATCCCGAGTATCAGTTGGAAATCTTTGAGTCTTGTCCTTCACAAAACTACTCATCACTCAAAGAGAACACATAACCATAATTGCCGACCCATTATAGCAAGTAACCAACCACGAACATGGAACAACCACCTACGAACAGGAAGTAACCGCCTACGAACATGTAGCAATCGCCCATGAACGCGAATAACCATTTATTATTCAAATAATAGTCTATGAAGTAGGAAGTTATTGTCAGATTAACTTCCACAACCGTTCTTCTTTGGTTTATAAAAATGCATGATCCAATTCATAACAAGGGAAGGTTTTTCTAGATAAAAGAGGTTATAACGTTGCAAAAGAGATACAAATGATTTTCAACCTTTTCTTTAAAAGAAACACTATCTTTTTATGGCTTTAAGAGTAAATTAGAGTATTCTACTAACTGAAATACCGGAGAGTTATCGCCAACCACACACTAACACCTTTGATCGTGTTTTATCTTGCAAGTAGCAAAATAAATCGAGATCCCAAGAATAGTATTAACCGAAATCTATTGTAAACTTCAAAAACCAAAAAGATAAAGACAATTGATTATTGGTAATTTGGTAATCGAAAGACTAGTATCAACAGTTTGCGTCGTCAATAGGAAAAATACGAACGAAAAGTTAATTTGAAGAAAACATGGTAACATCAAGAAAAGAATAGATGGAAAGAATCCTAGATGATATAGCAGCAGAACTTCATCATAGTAATAGTTAAGTGGTCAGGATCCAAGAGAAAAAGGTAATGAAGAAAAGAAGACGGGGGATTTGCAATCGCTGCAAAATGAAGTAAAGTAGTAGGCTTAAGTGATAAGAAAGATGATGAAAATTTGGAAAGACACAGTGGATAGATTGAAGTATGGTTCAGAAGTTGCAAAATCTAAGAATAATAACAAGGATGATATCCTAAGTGGAACACTAGTGGAAGATAATCTTCTACCTGGGAGGTTCATTGCTACCTAAAAAGGAAAACATAAAGTCAGTTATAACAAGAAGAAAGGTAAAGTGAAACGTCGTTATGATGCTGCTAATTCTTCATTTCAAATCTTCAAATGAAATAACTAAAGATTCATTAGGGTATAGGGAAGTATGAGTTAGGAGATGGCAAGGTGCTATAGGGATGCCCTGGAATGCAGACAAAACTTGAGAACTTAATTAAGAAGTGTGAACAGAGAAAAAATAAAAATAGTCTCAGAAAAGAGAGAGAAGCGTAGAGATTTATATGAAGAAAAGAAACAAATGAGGGAAGAAATCTGTGAAATAAAAAGGGAGAGAAGAAATGAGATACCAATGAATACAAATTTCAAAATGAGTAACTGTTGTCCAAAGAGATCATAGGTTTGCGTCTCCCTAAGGGATTCGGGATGACGCAAATTACTACCTACACAAGATAAGAAGACTCAACTTTACATATTGATAGATATAAGGAAATGATGCCTATTAAAAGTCTGATAAAGTTAGAAATGTGCTATCCCTTCTCATTAACATTAGAAGGACATGCACGACTCTGGTACAAAAACTTACCCTCAATTAGTGTTAACTCTTTCTATCAATTATGTCATGAATTCACGAAGAAATTTAGAGAGGCCTGCATAACCCTAAAAGACATGGAAAGTTGAAAACATTCATTAAAAGGTATCATGTAGAGGTACTGGAGTTAGAAGCCTACAATTTACTAATTGCGCTGAAAGAGTTGAGAAAATGCGTCAAGATGTATGATTTCTAGTATGAGTTATGACAAAAAAACATATCACTACATATGATACAAGAAGTGAAAGAAGCAATTTGACCAAAGAGAAAGTAGAAGTAAAAATACGATAAGAATTAAGAAAAAATGGTCGAGAACAAACAAGGCCAAATAATAAACTGATGATTAATAATCATCAAGACGTCAACCCTTGAAACCATATAACGATAATCCTCACCAATCGGGTGAAGCTCAGCTTGAAAAACAACCACAACAGTAGAGAGAACAATCATAGAGGCAAAACCATGATCTACTAAGAAGGTTATAGGAAGAAAGGCATGAATCATTAGGGAGATTATTGCTACCACCACCAGTAAGAAACCTAGAACAAAGGGTTGCTAGGATAGTAGATCAGCGACAATTTATAGCATTGAACATGCCTCTAGAAAGAATTTATGAAGATGTAAATAATAGAGGCATGTTGGTCACACTAAGACCAATTAGAACCCTGAAAGAGATAAGAGATAAAAGTAGGTACTGTGCTTTTCATCAAGTCCATAGGCATACACCGGTGAGTGCATAGAATTAAGGGAACAAGTTAAGATATTGGTGAAAAATAACTTCCTTAAAGAATACGTTACAACGTAGAAAATAAATGATAATGAAGGGCTGTGTAGCCCAAGGTGACAATAAAATATGACTATTGTAAGAGGGTCTACATTAGCTGAAGATTTTAATTGAGCCTGAAAGAGCTACATTTGTTACTCAATTAGACTTATCATAGGCACACCTTTTGCAAAACAAAGTGCAGTCTTTATAATTCACGCCAACAAGAAGTCGAAGCTGAACAGTATACCAATAATGTTCACAAATGAATATGCAAATAGTGTTTTATATTTGCATGATGATGTATTAGTGGTGACTATGAACATTGCCTTGACCCTAGTTAGCCGAGTATTCGTTGATATAGGAAGCTCGATAGACTTTTTATTTAAAAACACGCTACAAGAGTTAAGCATTAAAGAATTGAAGTTAGAAAGGGTCTACACTTCATTACACAGCTTTAAATATGGATTTCTAATGCCTTTAGGTAAGATACAACTCTCAATCATAATAGAAGAAAAGTCATACATAAAAATAATGATGGTTGACTTCTTAGTTATTGACCAGGTCTTTTATGCAAAACTCAAAAGACACAATATCTATACATTACTTAAAGTTGAAGTTCTCAGCCTTAGATGAAGTAAGAACCTTCTCAGGAGATTAAAAGAGGCTAAAAGTTGTCATGCTACTACAGCTAAGAGGACTTTCTGTATCTCGGTTGTAAATTCGAAGAGATGAAATAAAACAATTGAGGACATTAATATTAATATAAACCAACAAGGGGAGCAAGTTAAGCATGTGAAAGAATTGGAATATGTGATTATAAAAATGGATGATCATACAAAGGTAGTGAAGATCGGTTCCAAAATGTGTGAGGTTGAGAAAGAAAAATTGACAAATTTCTTAAGGGAATATTCAGATGTATTTGCATGGTCTCATGAAGATATGTCAAGCATAGATCCAAAATTCAGCTCTTATCGATTGGCTATTGATCAAAAATTTAGACCAGTCAAGCAGAAGAAGCTTTTAATCAAGAAAGCTATGAAGCAATCTAAACCGAGGTAGAGAAATTGTTAAACACTAGTTTCATTATAAAAGCTTATTAACCAGAATGGATCGCCAATGTTGTGATGGTAAAAAAAACAAATGAAAATTGAAGAATTTGTGTGGACTTCACATACTTAAACAAAGTCTGCTTGAAAGATAGTTTACCCTTACCCAGAATTAATCAACCTGTGGATGCCACAATCGGTCATAAGTTACTCAGCTTCATGAATGCCTTCTCGGGGTACAACCAAATTAAAATGTATAAGCCTGATCAAGATAAAATGACATTCATTACTGATCAAGGATTATATTGATATAAGGTAAAGTCTTTTGATTAAAGAATGTGGAAGTCACCTATCAAAGGTTAGTGAATAGAATATTCAACCCTTTGATTACCAAGATTATGGAATTATATATGGATGATATGATAACTAAATTTGTAAACACTAAGGATCATGTAAAACACTTGAGAGGAACATTCAAACTATTGATAAAGTATCATATCAAGTTAAATCCCAATAAGTGTGCTGTGAGTGTAAGTTTTGATAAATTCTTGGGTTTCATGGTCAATAGACGAGGGATTAAGACGAATCTACAGAAAATCAAAGCAATCTTGGAAATAAAGTCCTCAAACACTTTGATGAAGATGTAAAGGTTAGTAGGGAAGATTGTTAGCTTAAGCCATTTCATTTTCAAACTCATTAACATAAGCTTTGAATTCTTTCGAGTAATGCAAAAGTGAAAGGGCTTGAAATGGATCGATGATTTTGAGAAGAGTTTTCAAGAATTAAAGACATAGTTGGCAAAGATATTATTGTTAGTTAAACCTGAAAAGAGGGATGTACTATTCCTTTACCTCACAGTATTTATGCGATAAGTGCGGTATTGATAAGGGAGGACAAGATAAGATATATTATTGGATGTGGAAAGCAAATACTCCTGACCCGAGAAGCTAGTTTTGGTCTTAGTTACAGCAGCTAGGACATTGAGACCATATTTTCAAGCCCATTCAATAACCATACTCACAAATTAACCATTGAGTATTGAGACAAATACTTCATAAACCTGAACTTTCATAATGACTTATTAAGTGATAAATGGAACTTAGGGAGTTTGAGATCGATTATCAAACGAGAAAGTCTATAAAAGCTCAAGCCTTAGCCAACTTTATAGTAGAAAGATTAATATTTGAAAAAAGAACTAACTAGCTAGTAATAATGGTAGGAAGTATAGAAAATGAAATTTTTGGACAAAAATTGTATATCAACAGGGCTTTCTATGCTCAAGGATGTAGAGCTGGAGCAGTCTTAGTTAGTCCTATTAATGATGAGATAGTGTATGTACTCAAGTTTGGATTTAGACTAACGAACAATAAAGTGGAATATGAAGCTTTTTTGGCAGGATTGAGAATAACTTTAGGACTAAAGAAGGTTTGTATAAGAAACGACTCTCAGCTTGTTGTAAACTAGATAAATGGACAATTCAAAGCATGTAAAGGCAAAATAAATTTTTATTTGAAAAAAGTAATAGAAATGGTAAAGGAGCTTGGAGAAAAAATTATAAAGCAAGTACCAAGAACTTTAAATAAACATACATGTTCCCTCACCAAGTTAGCTTCGGCAATAGAAAGCGAAGTGCTGAGAACTGTGCCTATTGAGTACATTGAAAAGCTGAACATTGAGTAGAAAGAAGAGTGGCAAAAGGTAAATGAAATAATTACAGAAGAGTCATGGATGGATTCAATAAAAGCATACATTGAGTGTGGGTATTTGCTAGACAACAAGAATAAAGCTCAAAGGTTAAAATACCATTTTGCATGGTATAGTGTAATTGATGGGATACTTTGTAAAAGAGGTTATACAATGCCAAACTTGAGCTGCTTGAATGTCGAGGGCTCTAATTATGTATTAAAAGAAATATACCAAGGAATTTGCGGCAATCATGTAAGAGCAAAATTCTTATCATTACGAGTTCTCAAACAAGTATGTTATTGGCTTACTTTTCACCATGATGTAACATAGATGGTAAAGACTTATGAAGCTTGTCAACTTCATGGGGATATAATACATCAACCACTAGAAAGTTTGACAAATATAGTAAGTCCCTAGCTATTTGCTTAATGGGGTTTGGATTTGATAGGTCTATTACCGATAAGTCAAGGATAAGCACAATTCGTTGTTGTTACCATAGATTACTTCATAAAATGGGTGAAGGCAAAAGCTTTGGTAAAAATCACTGAGAAAGGATTACTGATTTCTTATGGAGAGATGTGATACATCGATATGAAATTCCCCATACTATAATAACCAATAACAAAAATTAGTTTGATAATAGCAAGTTTCGAGAGCTCTACGAAAACCTAAAGATTGACATAAAGTAGGCATCACCAGCACATCCCAAAGCCAATGGATAAGTTAAAGTTATCAACAAAGTTGTGAAGAAAACATTGAAACCGAAGTTTGGAGAGCAACCAAAAATACGTGTAACTACCTATTAGTAGAAATTTTCTCGATATCATAATAAAAAGGTGAAAGCTCGGCAATTTACTAAAGGATATTTGGTTTTAAGAAGGGTTATACAGAATACTAGAAAGTCAGGTGACAGAGCCTTTAAGGCAAATTGAGAAGGATTATACAAAATGTTGAGAATGGTCAAGCTAGAACCTATTAGCTTACACATACAAATGGCAAAGTTGTCTGAAAGCCATGGAATGTAGATATGCTCAAAAAATTCTTCTAGTAAATTATTTGTTCCGTAATTTATATGTAACATTCATTTTCAATGAAATTACTTATTTACGAATTCCTAAGTACTTTTACAGTATAAATTGAATTATCCAAGAACATATATGAATAGTCTATGCTGGTTCGAGAACCCATAGGTTCGCCGTGAGAAAATCTCCAAGTGTATATAGCTTATGTTGGTTCGAGAACCCCTAGTTTCGCCATGTGAAAATCTCCAAAGGTATATAGCCTATGTAGGTTTAAGAACCCGTAGGTTCACTATATAGAAGTCTCCAAGAGTATATAACCTACGCAAGCCTAAAAATCGCTTTGTTCCTTTATTCTTTGAGACCTTAAAGGTAGAAGAAAGTTTTCATTCATTTTTTAGTGAAAATTATTGAGACTTAAATTAGCTTGAGTTTTCAATAAGGGTATTAAGACTGCCTTCTAATAAGGCATCTTATTACACCAAAGTTATTTACTTAACCATGTTAGTGATCTCTGTGCAATAAAGAATAAGAAGATAAAGCATAACTACATTAGTAATATAGTTAATAAAATTATTCAATTACAATCATGAGGTCTTAGTTGGATCTTCCATTGAGGTATACTCATCCCTGATTATTTTCACAGCAACTTTAGTGTTTTCAGCTTTTTTAGCTGCCTATTCTTCCTCTTCCTCACCACCATCGATAGGTTGGGTGAAAGAGGATCTCATCCATTCATACCAAGTTTATCTCAGGATTTCAACGTTTGAAGAGATCCACAGTCTCGATAAAACCTTGAACCAGGTTATCATCAGCATTTACTTTCCCAGATTGTTTAACCCTTAGGAGATCCTTACCCAATCCTGCCACTTTCTTTTCTAACGCTTCCTTCTCTCTTTACAATTTTCAACCAAACTTCTTGACTTAGCCAGTTCGACATCCTAATTTTCTTATCTCTTCATCATATAGTCGATCTTCTCATCCAACTATTTAAGTTGTACCTTTAAAATGTCAAGCTCTTCCTGAAGAACGTAGGCTCTCTTCCTTTCGTCAACAACATCAAGAGTTTATTCAAGGCGATAGGAAAGTAGGTGGTGAAGTCCTTGAAAATCACCGAGTCAAAAAAAAAAGACTCATAACAACATAATTGCGAAGATTAAGTAAAATAATTTGTTATGACCTCCATAATAGCATGGTATGATTAGAAATGAGTAAAAAAAAAATGACTTATCTGACCATCCTCAAAACATTAGTCTCAATAGATTAGATCATCAAGATCATATGCTCAACATGAGCAATTTTTGCATCCTTGAAATCTAATTCATTAAGAAAATTGTTTACGCTTCCCTTAGAAATAGTTAGCATTTTTTTCTTTTCCTTTGAAGAGTCGGCTATGACATTCTCTTCCTCAACAACTTTCTCTTTCCCTTTATCAAAAAAAGACACTGGGTTTTTTACTTTGCCCAACTTAGGAGCAGGAGTAGTACCAAATTCAATTAGATCCTTATAAGAAGTTACTGCTTCCCCGCCCTTGTCCAAAGTAGGTGGTTGATACTTGCTACAACCCTGCTTTTATTTGTTTCTTTTCTCATTTTTCTCTTTCTTAGTTGATTTCTTAACCTTCTCGGCAATTTGTTTAGAATGCATCTTCTTCTCTGCAAATTTAATAGTTAAAATAATATGTTATTAAGAAAAAAAAGGAACATGCCAGCAATAATAATTCCATAAAAGATATATGCCAACAATAATATATTTTGCATTCAGATTTAGTTGACAAGAAAATAAACCTAATTGGTTAAGGATTTTCACAAAGAACAGTTAAAGGGGAAGTCTAATTCTAAGGTCAAAGAAGACTTCAAGAAAAGCGACTTCACTCATCTTTGGTTTGCTTACCTACTCACTTTCTAACCAACCAAACTTGAACATTCTTGAGAATTGAAAATCAGCCTTTAAGATTCCTAAGATATTTCTTTGTGATTGATGGATGAATTCAATCAGTCTTATACTAGCTATAATTTTTTTTTATAAATTGGTTTGATTGATCGAGGGGGAATGGTATAATGAGAACTAGAAGTGGCAAATTAGTTACTAGTAATGCTATCATTTCCAATTCCTCCCCTAACATCCTTGGTTTCTTTTCCTTTAAACTTACCTTTTATCCTTTTGAAAGAGTTTTTCAAAAAACTTCACAGGTTTAGACTAAGAAGCTTTTTTTCCGTTTCTTACTTTTCATAAAGAAGATCTCTTTATAGGTCTCTAAAAGATCTACCTGAATTTTCGAGTCTATTTAAGCCCAAGCATCCCAGTCCGTGAGATCCTCAGGTGATTAGGTTTAAGACAATGAATAATCATCCATTGCTCGCCCCTAATTTTTAGATACGTTCTAAGAGTCTGATATATCTAATCTAGCCATTTCTAACTATAACTTTCTATAAAATCCTAAATGGAAAAGACTAAGAAACCGAGTTAAAAAAGAGAGTAAAAGAGAAAGAGAGTCAAATCTGAAACCCAGAAAATCCCTTATCACACGTGTCTTTTATTCAATATGATAAATAAATTAGGAACTGACCTGGAATCAAAAGTTGGTTGAGATTATGAAGAAATTCTTCTATGATCGTACCGTTCTTCTCTCTGATATTTCCTTCTTGCTATGAGCTTTAAAGATGCAATGGAGAATAAGATGAATGAAAATGAAAATAAACAGGTATGCGCTTAAATAGCATAAGGCATTAAACCAACATTTAATAGGACATCATAATGCTACATCTTTAGAGGCATAATGGATGCCACTTGTCAAATTAACCGCCCTCATTAAAGTTTATTATCATTACGATGATTTTTCACAACATACGAAAAGACAACTGCAGAACATGCGATGATACATTATGGTATACGAGGGAACAAGCTTTAAATAAAGTAGCAATCCCTCCTCATAACTATCGTTCTCTTGTCAGTTTAAAATCAAATTTTAAAAATCCGAGATTTCGAAAGCTAACATATTTGATCCATTTTAAATAAAAAATTTGAAACCCAAAATTTTGGCAACTAATCTAATCCAAAATTCAAATTTTGAATCCCTAGATTTTGACCATTAAACTCTTCAACTCGATAATGGAAACCAAAAATCAAATTCAAAATTTGAAAAAGTTAGTACTTAACAGATCTCCTCGTCACCTTAAGAGACCGAGAATTAAAATCTATTTTAGTTTCTAATCTTGAATTCTTCAACACTAAAAATTGAGGGACTCATGTTGCCCCAAAACTCGACCACTTTAATAATCCTAGAATAACCTATTGTCCTATGACCTAACCACTCTAATCACCCGATAACAACATGTTGCCCCATAACCCGATCACTCTATTCACCCAAAAATTGGAACCTAAATAACCCGAGGACAACATATCTATTATACATGAAGACCTATTTGCCATACTGAGAATAACTATTTCTAATGATGGTCAAATATACAAGCCCATGCAGAGATAATAAATCTCAAAGATGAGCTGAAAGTTTTTGAGCTTATCCTTCAAGAAACTATCTTTTAAAATAAACACAAATACATTATCAACCTTCTCTTTAAAATAAACATTATCTTTTTATGGCTTTAAGAGTAAATTCGAGTATTCTACTAATTTAAGAATTAGAGGGTTATCGTCAGCCATACACTAACACCTTTAATCACATTTTATCTAGCAGGTAACAAAATAAACTAAGATCCCAAGAATAGTATTGACCGAGATTTGATTGTAAACTTCAAAAACTGAGAAGGTGAAAACAATTGATTGTTGGTAATTTGGTAATCAAAAAACTAGTATCAACAATGATAAATCGCAATTATTAGCAATCTTCCTTTTGCTATAACTTTAAGGTTGTACACCCAAGTATAAGCTCTCTCAAGTAATAAAAGTTTAAGAGTCTGAGTGTCGATTCACAGGAAATTAGTTATACAAATCCAATTATCCAAGTGATATGAGAATTGTGTTGATGAGTTGGTTCTTATAATAAGATTTCAATATTATTAAATAGTAGGGCATTGAGATCTGCTTTGAAGAAATTTGTAGAAATCGTTTTTTATCCATTATAATAAGTTAATTAAGAATTAACTAAAGAGTGATCTTAATTAGAAAATGAAACATTTAAACACATTAAAATACCTTTTAAGAAAAATGTAAGAATACAAAATATTAACCTTTAAATTAATTTGTTAAAAATTAAAACTTACCTTATTCTTAAGAAGTGAAAAATAGCAAGTATTCAATATATCATTTATTAATAATGAATTAAGCTCTCTAATAAATCAAAACACTTGCTCTAAATATGTAGAAAATAACAAGCATTCAATGTACTATTTCTCAACAATAAATCAAGCTCTCTGATAAATCAAAATACTTTTGAGAAATAAAATATACTCAATTGAAAGATTTTATATTGAAAAATAACTTAAAAAATAAAAGAATAAAAACTACAAACTCAACAAAGTTTCACTCTATCCCTACTTACAAATTTAAAAATACATTGTAAGAAAAAAAGATTGAATAAAGAAATTAAGAAATTAAGAGATATTAACCCCATTGATATATAATATAAGCACCTATTTATAAGAAAATACAAAAGATAAATGTCAAAGAAGTTTGCTAAGATTAGATAAGTGTTGAAAAACTTTCTTTTACACGCATTTGACTTTGTTGACCCATTCATCGATGATATATTTGGAACACAACTCTGACCAAAATATAAGAATTTTAAATATTTGTCTTAACTTTCTAGAACGTCTTCATTCACCATATTTGGATTTATATTTTGGGAGATACCATCCAAATATTGAGGCATGTTAAGCTGGACTATGGTTGCATTTCTGCTCAGTTGAAGCCTATTTTTAACTACCTAAACTTTTGAACTGGTCTGACCTTTGGTTTACAATATTGTGAAATGATAAGTCCATAATTTAGTAACCCAAGAATTATATCAATTAAATCTCCAAATTGAGATATATGAATATTATACGAAACTTGCACAAAATCAATTATTTTTCATAAATTAAACACTCTTATTTTAAATCTTTAAATATTTATTTTAGAGGAGTTAATAATATTCTTTAGTATTAAATAATAATATGAACTCTCAATAAATGTATATTTTTTAGTATTCATCACCTTTTTCAATTTAACTTGATAATGGTTCATTAAGAAAATAAAGCATCATCCCAAATATATTCTAGATTAAAATCAAGTTCAAACATGAAAAGGGCAACATGACCAAAATTAAAGCCGACCAGTGCCTTTATTTTAGTTTAGAATATACTTTTAACAAAATTCACACCGTTATATATAGAGATTAATTGCCATTTAAGAGTTTTGGATGTTCAAAAGTCATCGTAAATATGGATCAATTATATTTTAAGGTTTGGACAGTGGTTATTTTAGAAATTTTACCATGATATACATGGATCAATTATAATTATTTTAAGAGTTTTGTACATTAAATTAATAAGCCTATTAAGGGGTTATGTTAGGCTAAACCGAAAGAAAATAATAAGGGCTTGTTTGGTGTGGATAATGATATAATTGAACTATTTTAGTCCATTCTTATGTTTGGGAGTAACTTTGGGATAAGAAAAATTTTGTGGGGCCTACATAAATTATTTTGGGTCCACATGTTTGGTAATAAAATAATAAAAAAAAATTATATTATGGCAACCCTTAGAATAATATAAGATAGGGTAAGATAAGTATTTGAAGTTAAAAAATAATTTATAAATTATTCAAATTAATATTTTAAAATATTTATTTAAGAGTCATAATATTATATTATATTATTTTAAATAATTAATTATTTATTTAATTTTTAATAATTTTAAAAAAAATTTATATATAATTTTATCATATCTTATCATATGTCAAATATAATATAATATCACATATAATCTTATTATATCCTAAATTATTAATTTTACCATATTCTAAACATTCCTTAAAGTTATTAAAGTTATTAAAGTTATAATTAGTTAAAAAGTTTTAATTTATATCTACGCCGGCCCTTTTAATAATGATTGAAAAAAAAAAAAAAAAAAAAAAAGTTTTCGCTTTTAATGCCCAACAACCTTCCTTAATTTCCATTTACTTTTGAGACTAAATTAGTTGCTGTGTGGTTTGGCTTCTTTGATGGTCACAATGTCAATTTTTTTTTTATTTTATATATGTTATTTGACTATAACTGGAAAGAGCTGTTGAAAGATTAAAAAAAACATATATATTTTATTTTAATTTTAGGCTTTTGAAAGTATATTTTTTTGAATTTTTTTAAAAGTTAAATTATTTAAAATATTTTTATTTTATTTTAAAAGTTATACCCTATTTCTCCCATAATATAATATTTTTTATTAAAAAAAAAATTTATCTATTAAGATAATTACAAAAATTTTACTAAAAATATTTGTGAAAACTAAATAACTCTTTTTTTTTTTTTTTTGTCAAAACCTCTATTTATAAAGAAAGGTCCCACTTATAAAATGTTTACTCTAATATGATCTATTTGAAAAATCATTCGAAGCAAATCTTTCAAGTATTATAAATAAATTTGTTGCTCTTTTCGTGTGTTTAAATAAAAAAATTTGTTTGGTGGACATGTTTAAGCTCTTAAGCTTTTTCTTATCTTGAAGTAATTAAATTTTTTATTCATATTTATAATTAAAAAAAAAAAAAACTTTTCAATACGTCCCTAAATAAATAAATATTTATTTATTTATATATTTGATCCTTAATTAAATCGGAATAAATGTAATATATATATATATATATATATATAAAGCGTTGGATAGATTATTAAAATCACGTGATACATTACAGAGACAGACAGATGAAGGTCTGGCTGTGGGACCCAAACGCTACGTGTCTGAGTCTCCGTCCAAGGAATATCTTACTGTAGATGATTTTTTGGAAGAAAAGTCAAAACATCTCGCGGCTACTTTCGGCTCATATATACATTCGCATGTATGTATGTGCACAAAGAGAAGTTAAGTCAATTTCTCCGCAAACCAAAGCTTAATCTTATTATCCATTCCAACTTTTGGTTTTGCCCCCTTCCTCTGACCAAGTCTATGGTCATGGTTTTGCCGAGTTTTTAAATATAATATCATTTATTATTATTGTTTTTAGAAAATGAAAATGAAAATAAAAATTAGAAAACCAAGATGATGATGGACTTTGGGCTTGGGCTGGGGCTAGGGCTGAGGCTGAGCGGGGACGTCTGTCGTTTTCATGACTTGTGCACCATCACATATTAAATGAATTTTACCTCTACTGTTATTTTTTTATAATAAAAAAAGAAAATTACTAATTTAAACGGGTTAAAAATAAATTTACAAATTACTAATTTTTCTATTTAAAAATATCTTTAACGTGACATGTTAATTGAATAAAAAATTATAAAAATATTATAATTAATTAATAATAAGATTAAATTTGATAGTGCTGAGTTGATGAAGAGCAATTATGAGACGGGGGTTAATAAGGTAAATTAAGAAGTAAGCTTAGCTTAGGGTTGAGGTGGGCGGGACATTATCCACAGAAGCTTGTATGACAGGCCGCCCATCCAATCACAGCTTCTTTGACTCGATGCCCTTGAGTTGCCTCTCCTCCCTTTCTCTTATCCCTGACAAACTTATTAATGTCTCTATCCCCTTTGACTACCCTACACAATTCCTATTATACCCTTCGTCTCCCTTTTCCTACATAATTTACAAGCCTCCTCAAAACCAATGTCTTTTGACATAATTGCCCTTCCTCTTTTTTAATTTTTTTTTAAAAAAAACTTGTTGGAAGTTATTAACTATAAAATAAATATTTTATTTATTATAATTTTAAAATATAATAAATCATATCAATTGATTTACATTCATTCTCAAGTAGTAGTCATATATGTTTTACTTCATTTGGAGATGTTAATTAATTAGTATAAAGTATAAAACATGATTTAACTTATTCGAAAACAATATCAATATAAAATAATTTAATAAATATAAAATTTATATTTCAATTATTAAGATATCAAAAAAATCATCTAATAAAATAATTGCACATGTTTATTATATTATTATTTTTATCTTCTTCATGATTTCTCTTATAATTAATACAAAACTGAATGTTTTGTAATAATATTTTAGAAGATTATTTTTGACACTTGATGTATCATTTATTAATTAAT
>JAXCLQ010066895.1:0-14975 GCA_035584115.1 Cedrela odorata | reverse complement strand
TTTCTGAAGACTTGAGAGGTCAAAAAAATCAGAAAACAGAAAGTGAGAAAAAGAAGAAAGAGAAGGAAGAAGGGGAAGAACAAAAGAGAGAGAAACATGAAGGTGTGTAAATCCGAGATTTTCATTTTTTTTTTTTAAAATTTCGATTGAACTGATATTTTCATATTTTCTTCAACAGTTTCTTTTTAATTACGTTTATTCACCACCAAAATTCTGAAGTCGCCACAAGGTATGTGTTGTTTTCTTCCTTGCAACGATCTAGCTTCAAGGACTGAATCATATTATTGTAGGAAGGATCGATGATCATTAATTATAAAGTTTGGTAAATCAAGACAGTTAAAAATTACCATTATAATGTCAATATAAATTTTGCTATCTCATTTATTCTTTGTCTATCGTAGTTGGTGATTTTGACAATCTGAAACAATGAAAATTCACGTAAAGGAGTCAACAATTATAAGGCCTGCCCAAGAAACGCCGAAACATTGCCTACGAGTTTCTGACTTGGACTTGTTGTGGCGGCCAGTTCACGTCCCTAATGTGTATTTTTATCGACGGCCAAATGATTGCTCCAATTTCTTTGAAGCTGTTTTGTTGAAAGAGGCTTTGAGCAAAGTTCTTGTTCCATTTTATGCCATGGCAGGAAGGTTTGGAAGGGATGAAAATGGCAGACTTGAGATACATTGCAACGAAGAGGGAGTTTTGTTTATAGAGGCTGAAACAAATTGTGCTATTGATGATTTGGGTGACTTCTCAGGAAACTTGATCTGCCTTGTTCCCACATCTGATTATACTAAAGATATATCTTCTTATCCAATCCTTATGACACAGGTACAAGAAATCACCATCCTTACCATTGAATTCAAAGACTGATTATACGAATGATATTAATTTGTATGTTGTTGTATATTAATTAGGTAACGCATTTCAAGTGTGGAGGAGTTTCTCTTGGAGTTGCGTTGAATCATGCGTTGTCAGATGCAACTTCGGCTTTCCATTTCATTAAGGCATGGGCTGAGATGGCACGTGGCATTCCAATTAGCATTCCACCCTTCTTTGATCGAACAGTATTAGAGGATGGGGTACCAATTTCTTCTACATTCCACCACATAGAATACGATCAACCTCCCTCCATGAATACCCTTACTCAAAGTCCCAATTCCATTTCCACTGCAATGCTTCAACTATCGGTTGATCAAATCAACACTCTGAAAACCGTATTAAAGGAAGATTTTGGATCCAATATCAAGTATAGCAGGTTGGAAATCCTTGCAGCACATATTTGGCGTTGTCTGTGCAAAGCACGTGGATTGTCTGATGATCAAGCCAGTCTGTTACATATTGCTACAAATGGA
This sequence comes from Cedrela odorata, assembly GCA_035584115.1. Classification (NCBI taxonomy): domain Eukaryota; kingdom Viridiplantae; phylum Streptophyta; class Magnoliopsida; order Sapindales; family Meliaceae; genus Cedrela; species Cedrela odorata. Next base: position 13,620 of record JAXCLQ010066895.1, on the reverse strand, counting down.
CGATTCAGATTGAATCCTCCGCTCCCATCTGGCTATATCGGAAACGTAATTTTCTCTGCTACATCGATTTCGTTATCAGGTGATATTCAATCACAACCGTTGAATTATACGGTAGAGAAGATTCATAAAGCATTAAAGCGGATGGATGATAAGTATTTGAAGTCGGCACTGGCTTATCTAAAGCAACGACCGGATCTGACTGTTTTAAGGAAAGGAGCTAACTTGTACAAGTGTCCAAATCTCAATATATCTAATTTGTCAAATATGCCTATTTATGATGCAAATTTCGGCTGGGGCCTACCAATGTTTATGAGACCGATTTTCTTGAGGGAAGGACTAACACTTATTTTACCAAGTCCAAATAACGATGGGAGCTTGTATGTGAGTATAAACTTAGAAACTCATCACCTCCAAATCTTCAAGAAGTTGTTCTATGAGATCTTTGAACAACTCAAGATTGCAAGATCAAGGTATTGATGTTTAAACCGATTGATTTGTAATCTGACTCTTCTGCAGATTAATAACAAGTATGTTATGTATTGTGTTTTGTTGATATGTTTAAGTGCATTCATCAGACAAACATCGCATTGAAGGAACCATATTTGCAACCAGAAAGTCGAAGTTTCAATAAGAAATTCTGTAAAATATAAAATCAAATTTTGTATGTCAAAAGTTTTGCATTCATGATTAACTTATGTGCGAAAAGTCACCAAAATCATCTATTACACAACTAGTTTCGGCCTCCATAAACAAAACAAACTCCTTCCCCGTTACCAGTGCTATCCTTAGAGGCTTAGACTATCACTTGATAAAATCAATACCCTTAAAGAAAAATCGAAGAAAGATCATCATGAATCCGCAGTCAAGTATAGCAAGTTTGAGATTCTTACAGCACATTTATGGCGTTGCGTCCGTAAAGCACGTGGTTAGAACTATATTCGAGTGTTTCTAAGAGTGTTAGGAAAGAATAAATGCTTCCAAATATCATATGCTGTATCTAAAAGTAAAAATTAGAACTACGAATAAGAATATTTGATGAATGAAATCGAGAACCCACTATTATTTCAATTCAATGCCCGAATGTCAATTTGCCCCGTCCCTTTTGGGGGGTCCAATACTAGCTTATTTACTTAAAATATATATGTATAGAATCTCGCGATTTTTGTTAAATAATTCGTGTATTATCTTCTCGATTTATGTCTGCTATGGGTGTTACGTGGAGTAATTCGTGCCAGAATTTATTATGAGGAATTAATTATAGTATGACTATGGCACTACCACACCGAATGGACTACCACCAGCAGATGTCTCCAAAATATCGAAACAAAAAATGATTTCATTAAAACAAAGAAAAGAATAATTTTATTAAAAAAAAAATACTTTTCAAACATTTTTTAACTGTGCTTTTAGTTGGCATGCAACGGAAGGGATTGCTGACTTTAAAAAAATCCCAAAATAATAATTCTTAAATCTCTTTGTATTCTGATTTTAAAATTAATAGGAATTGTTAATACTGGAGTTGTTCTGTTTTTTAGTGAGTTTGTTTACCTAGTAATAGGAGTTTGTTTTAACATAGGATAGTGCTTATTTTTCATGTTGCTTTTGATTATGTGTTAGCCTATTTATAGGCTGTTTGTTCATAAATGAAAAGTAGAAAAGTTTATTCTCTATTTTCTATATATCCTCTGTTTCCTACTATTTCATTTTCTATCAGTGATATCAGAGCCACGTTCTTTTATTTTTCCTTCTAGCTTTGCAAATTGCAGCAGCAATGGCATCTGAGAATTATGTACAAATTGCCATTCCTGGGTTTGATGGTCATTATGACCATTGGAGCATAATAATGGAGAATATCTTAAAATCAAAGGAGTATTAGCAAGTGATAGAATCAGGTATAACAATACTAGTAGAAGGAAGTTCAATAGATGCACAGAGGGCAAGGCAGTTAGACGAATTAAAACTGAAGGATCTTAAGGCAAAAAATTATCTCTTTCAAGCGATTGATCACTCAATCTTGGAAACCATTCTTTGCAAGGATACCTCCAAGCATATTTGGGATTCCCTAAAGTAGTATCAAGATTCTGTAAGGGCAAAGTGGCAGCAGCTTCAAGTACTTCGTACGAAGTTTGAAAAACTTCGAATGAAGTTAGGAGAATCGGTAACAGATTATTTTTCTCAGACAATGGCGATTGTGAACAAGATGCAGATCCACGGTGACAAAACAGAGGACGTGATCATAATAGAGAAGATTCTTCGATCTTTGACACCAAAATTTAATTTTGTTGTTTGTTCCATAGAAGAAGATAATGACATTGATGAACTGCAAAGTTCTTTATTAGTTTATGAGTTTAAAATCAACCAGCAGGAGAAAGAGAAGCAAGCTTTGAAGATGTAAAACCCATAATTTCGATATAAACTGAATTTATTAAAATTTTTATTTATGATAAGGTTTCAATAAAGGTTGTGAGAAAAGAAATAACCGAGGATTTCACATGCGTAGATAACACGAAATTGAAGCATAAAATATTATATACTGAATTAGACGATTATGATTATTAATTTGAATATTTTATTTGTGTTAAGAGTATAATGAGTATTGATGATACAAAAATTTTGTGAGGAAGTAAATTTTGGAATTTATTATTTAATAAGGTTAATTGATTTTGGGACAAGTATGTGTGTGTATACAATAGAGATTAAAAGATAAATTAAGGTAGGGATCTAAGTTAATTAAATTTCAAATTTGGGCTTGGATAAATGAAGACACAATATAAATAATTTAAGCCCAATTAAAATAGAAAAATTCGGACCATTTATTTTTCTTTGTTTGATTAACATTTCTTTTTATTTATACAACATTAGAAGGATTAAGAAGAAGCTAGAAACAGAGAAAGAAAGGGGGGAATAAGGTGAAAAACCGTGGAGAAAAAAGAGAAGGCTTGCTTTGCCGTATTAAAGGGAAGAGAGAGCAAAAGACAAAGAAAACAAATGGAGGAGAAGAGAAAGGAGGTTAAAACCGGCAAGGGAGGAAGAGAGTTGTTGGTGTTTGGATGTTGAACAAGAGAGAGAAGCTGAAGAAAGAAGATGAACGGAAATGGTGAAGAGGAAGAAATGGCTGGAAATGAGAAAGAGAAGGAGAAAATAAAACAAGAGAAGGAGGAGATGGATGAGTGAAGGGAAGAAATTTCTGTGAATGAAAGGAAGAAGTGGTTTGGGTTGCTTTGGTGAAATGGAAAAAAGGGGGAAACAAGTTGAAAAACCGAAAGAGAGAGATGGGAGAAGGATAAACATTTGACTAGGAAGAAGAAGAAGGGGAAAACTAAAAACAGTTTTGGGTTGGCCTTGGACGGAAATGGAAGGGAGGAAATTGATTTTTCAGCAAGGTAATTTCTCTTCCAGAATTCTGAAAATTTGATTAAGAAATTGGTGATGAACAGTGAACGAAAATACATACATACATACATATATATATGGCATTGATTTATGTTGTGGCAATGTTGTTTATGCATGAAATTGGTAAATGAGGTAATTATCCTTGGTTTTAGATGCTAGAAATTTAGAATGAAATGGTGATTTTTAACATGGGGCAGTGAATAACGCTTGTATATATGGAGTATTCTAATGTGTGTGTGGCTTGTTGGTTGTATTGTGTATTGTTTATGCATGGAAAGTGTGCGCTTGTGACTTGGTTGTGGAAAATATTAGCAAAGGCATAGATTGAATAAATATGGCAGTGTATGATGCATGTGTTGTGAATGAAACGTGGTTAGATTGTGATGTGGTCATGGAAAAAGATTGATTTGAATTATGCACTAAATGACAATAAATGGTATGTATGTTATGGTAATATTAATGTGAATAAGTTGATTTTAAGATAGAGTTTTGATTTTGTTTAATACTAAAAAATGAGAAAAATTAAGTGTCAATAATGCAAGAAATTTGTGCCCAAGTTGTATTGTTGAAAATGGTAGGGCAGTTCTGGGTTACTAGAATTTTGACCTAAGTACGATATTTGGCTCATAAAATAAGTTATAGACATTCAATTAATGTATCGTAAATTTTTTAGGAAACTAAACATAATTACGAGCAACCTAGTCAAGATTTAGAAATTTTCGAAGAACGATGTGTTCCCAGTAGATTTTAGAAGAGACTGTTTCGTGTTGCATTTTGGTTTGCAAAAAATGCAAAGCAGCGGATAGAAAACCTAATATAAATTAGGTTTCCCGATATTGATTATTAATGCAGTAAAATTATATGTAAACTAAACATATGAGGGAATAACATATCCAAAAATCAGAATTTTTCACATAGGAATGAAGTCGCAGTAAATTTCGAAAATAGGTGCTTTGTTTTGGCACTACACACTGTCACGTGTTTACACAGTATGTAGTAAATTAATCATAACTTAAACATTAAGAATTAGAATTAGGATCCTTAAAAGACCAAAAAAACTAGACATAACAGATAATAACATAGTCAAAAATTAGATTTTCCTATTAAGAAATGAATTCCCAAAAAATTCGGAAAACTCATAGCCCTGGTATAAAATTTTGTCAGAACAATGTTCATTCAATTAAGTATAAGTTGGGATATAAAAGTCCAAATAAAACGTCGTAAAAAGCTACATAAATTAGATGTATAAAAAATGAACATATTAAGAATTCAATTTAAAATTCATTATCGATAATCCCAGCAATAAGACGAAATTACTCTTGTCGCAAAAAAATGCTGCTTAAGATAAGTAAGATGGGAATTGTGATTTTTCGAACTAGATAACAAAAGTTCGAAACATGTTGACTCTTTATTGAGGAAGATTGATGGATATGATATATTTATTTGTTGATATAGCAAATAAATAAGATTATAATTTTAATGAGAGAACATGTAATTGTAGATAGTCGATCCAGTCAACCATCGGCGAGGTAGCAAGTTAGAAACGGTTAAGCACAAACTCGTGAGTGGATATTTTATTTTCAAAATGTTATTTATAGAAAATATTCAGTTTATGGATATTTTAGAAAAATTTATTGAAATGAATATTTTATGATATATTTTCTGGTATATAGTTTGGATAAATATTTAAAAAGTAAAGGTTATGAAAAGTGAATTGAATTGTTAAGTTATTTACAAATTCAATATTTATAATTCTTTTATATTGAAATGAAAATAAATACAGTGGGAGTAAGAGTAAGTTTGAAAATGTTCTGAATATTTATGAAATGTGTTCTGGATGAGATGATGATTGATAAATTAAATTTGATTGTGAATTGTTTATATGGATGAATTGATGTGTGATGAGTTGAATTGTGTTGATTGTGATATATGTGATGTAAGATGCTATGTGAATGTCATAATTTGAGGGATGGACATATATGCGTAAACTTCCCTCTGTAATAAAGTCTTGAGGGTTAGACCAATATGGACGAGCTTCCCTCTGTAATAAAGTCTTGAGAGTTAAACTAATATGGGTAAGCTTCTTTCTGTAATACGGTTTGGGGGTTGGACTAATATGGGTGAGCTTCTCTCTGTAATTAAGTTTTGAGGGGTAGATCAATAGGGATAAGCTTCCCTCTAAAATAAAGCTTAAAGGGATAGACTGTAATGAGTGAGCGTCTCTCTAGAATAAAATTAGTTTATACTGCTTGTTTGATTTTAGTGAACTATTTAAATTCAGATATTTAAATAAATGTGTGATGTTATAATTTAAATTACATACTCTTACTCCTCACTTGTATTTTCTTATTTTAAATCTTAATCCACTCATTGGGTTCTTAGGACTCACCCCCCTCACCTATTATTTTTGCAGGTTAGACCAGAAATTAGAAAGACAAGAAAGAATATGCTGTATAGCGGAGATACAGATAGAGTACAAGGGTGAACACTGCAGTCACTAGGGCAAGATGAGTCTATCATGCACCGAGAGTCTTGCATGGTTTAACAAATAGTGCATTGTAAAATCATGCGTGAATCACCACTTATACTATTATACATTCATATGTTGTAAAATTTGTAAAGATTTCATTTATACTAAAATTGAGCTTAATGCCTTATGTGTCTTCTACATAATATTACTTTGTTGATTTAATTTTAATAACAGTGCATGCATATCAAACATACAGTGAGGCTTAGGGTGATGATAGAAATTCGTCACTTACCGGTAACATCTCTGAGTTTAGGGGTATTATAGAAGACCTAAATAGAAAATCACTTGGCATAAAGAGGAGATAAAGAACGAGGTAGAGGTAGAGGTAAAGGCAGAGGAAACAACGATCATGGAAATTAATCACACCATCAGCACCAAGTCTAATGTTGAATGCTACAGATGTTACAGGTATGGACATTATTAGTCAAAATGTCGAACTAATTTGAATAGACAAAGTGGAGAAAGAACTAACTTTGTTGAAAAGGAAGAAGATGTGTCTCTTTTGATGGTGTGTCATGTGAAGGAAGAAACTTTACAAAATATGTGGTATTCAGATACTGGTTGCAGCAACCACATGTGTGGAGATAAAAATGCATTCTCTGATTTGGACGAGTCTTTCCGCAACACTGTCAAGTTTGGCGACAACTCCACAAATTTTGTTATGGCAAAAAGAAAGGTAACAATTCAAACTAAAGGAAATTCCACTCATACTATTCCTAATGTTCTTTTTGTGCCAGATTTAAAGACCAACTTGTTTAGTGTGGGACAATTATAAGAAAAATGATAAAGATTTTTATCAACGATGGAGTATGCCATATTCAAGACTCTAAGTTGAGCTTAATTGCTCAAGTTAACATGACGGCGAATCGTATGTTCTCACTTTATCTTCACAACACCGCTTATTCGTGCTTTTCAGCAAAATTAAAAAATGAGGCATGGCTATGGTATTTTTGCTATAGGCATATGAATTTTGGCAGATTAAAAACACTACAACAGTAGAACATGATGACTGGGCTTCCTCAAATTACAACTTCTTCTCAAGTTTGTGAAGAATGTATTGTTAGCAAATAACACTGTAATCAATTCCCATAAGGAAAATCTTGAAGAGCGAAAAAGGCATTGAAGCTTGTTCATTCCGACATTTACGGGCCAATAATACCACATTCTAATGGTGGTAAAAAAAATATATAATTACCTTCATTGATGATTATAGTCGTAAAATATGAGTTTATTTTTTACAAGAAAAATCTAAAGCCTTTATAGCTTTTAAAAACTATAAAGCGCTTGTTGAGAAAGAAGTTGGCAACCCAATAAAAGTTATTTGCATAGATCACGGTAGAGAATATGACTCACATGAATTTGCAATTTTTTTTGTAAGAAACATGAAATTAAGAGTCAACTTATAGCAACTTATATACCTCAATAGAATGGTGTATGCGAGAGGAAGAACTTCATTATTATGAATATGGTGCGAGCCTTTTGACAATAAGTGGCACTCCAAAAACTTTATGAGTTGAAGCAGTTAATTGGAGCATTCATTTATTGGCAGAAGTCTCACACTTGCTGTTCAAAATATGACATTAGAGGAAGCATGGAGTGGAAGGAAACCTGCTGTAGATCATTTCTAAATTTTTGGCTGTATTGTCTATGCTCATATTCCAGATGAGAAGAGGAGGAAGCTAGATAACAAGGGAGAAAAATGCGTTTTTCTTAGTATTAGTGATAAGTCAAAAGCTTATAAATTATACAACCCTAGCACCATAAATAATTTCATCGGCGGTGATGTGGTATTTGATGAAAAAGACACCTGGTCATGGAATCAAAATGGTGTTAAAGAAAATATTCCAGCAGATTTTGATGATGATGAGAAAGGGTAGCAACATATGGAGAATGAGCAAGAAGAAGAAGTCACTCAAAATGTTCCAATAGCTGATCAAAGCCCACTTATAGCAGAATCACAAAGGCCACAACGTGTTTGAAGAAGATCAGTATGGATGACTAATTATGAGATAATTGGAGTTGACCAAGGTGATGACCCTCTTACACATTTTGCTATATTTTCATATTGTAATTTTATCATTTTTGAAGTGATTGTTAAAGAACCAAAATGGAGAAAGGCTATAGATGCTGAAATTACAACTATTGAAAGAAATGATACATGAGAGTTATGTGATCTTCTAAAAGGGTAGAAGACAATTGGCGTAAAATAGGTTTACAAGACAAAGCTGAAGGATAATGGTGAGGTTGACAAGCATAAGGCATACTTAGTAGCTAAGGGCTATAAGCAGGAGTTTGATGTTGATTATAAAGAAGTCTTTGCTCCGATTGTAAGACATGATACAATTAGATTGGTGATTACGATGGCAGCTCCAAACTCATGGCCTATCTTCTAGTTGAACATGAAATCAACATTCCTCTGTGAGATTTCAAAGAAGAAGTATTTATCGATCAACCTCTTGGTTATGTTAAATTTGGTAATGAGTATAAAGTGTATAAGTTAAAGAAAGCTCTATATAGTTTAAAACAAGGTCCACAAGTTTGGTATAATCGTATAAAAAATTATTTTTAAAATGAAGGCTTTAGAAAATGTCCATACGAGCATACACTTTTTATTAAAATCGATCATGAAGGAAAGATGCTTATTGTGTGCTTATATGTTAATGATATTATTTTCACTGGAAATGATAGTGCTATGTTTGACAAGTTTAAAAAATCAATGATGGTTGAATTTGATATGACTGATCTTGGAAAAATGAATTATTTTTTGGGCATTGAAGTGGTGCAAATTGAAGCTGGGATTTTTATTTCTCAAAGGGAGTATGTGAAAGAAATTCTGGACAGGTTTCAAATGAAAAATTGCAATCCAGTCAGCATGCTTATTGAAGTGGGTTTGAAGCTCATTAAAGATCATGAAGGAAGAAGGGTTGATAGTACACTATATAAGCAGATTGTAGGGATGAAGGAAAAAGGGTTGACAGTACACTGTATAAGCAGATTGTAGGGAGTTTGATGTACTTGATTGCTACAAGACTTGATATAATGCAAGTTGTAAGTCTCATTAGCAGGTACATGGAGCATCCAACAGAGAAACATCTTCTGGCTACCAAAAAGAGTTTTTTGTTATTTGGAAGGAACTGCCAATTATGGTTTATTTTACAAGAAAGTTGAAAAATCATATTTGCTTAGTTTTATAGATAGCGATTATGCAAGAGATTTAGATGATCGAAAAAAACACATTTGGGTATGTTTTCATGAAGGGGACAAGAGCTGTTTCATGGTCATCAAAGAAGCAACCTATTGTCGCATTATCATCCACTGAAGCTGAATTTGTTGCTACAACAACTTGTGTTTGTCAAGCTATTTGGCTAAAGAAAATCATTAAAGAACTGCATTTCAAGGAGGATGGACCTACTCAAATTCATTGTGACAACAGTTCAGCAATAAAGCTTTCAAAAAAAATAATCCAATTTTACTTGGTCAAAACAAATATATAGATGTGAAGTATCATTTCTTGAGGGATCTCATTAATAATGGAGTCATTAATCTTATTTATTGCAGAAGTGACGACTAGATCGTTGATATTCTAACCACGCCTCTCAAGTTTCCTGCATTTTAGAAGCTCAAGAAGCTATTTGGTGTTTGTACTTCAAATGTTTCAATTTGAAGGATGGAACTTCAAAGTTTAATTCTTATGAAACTGGATGTTATGTTTGGAATATCAGTTTAAGGGGGGGATTGTTAAGACGTGGGTTGTCCTGTTTTTAGTGAGTTTGTTTACCTAGTCATATGAGTTTGTTAAGACGTGAGTTGTCCTGTTTGTTTATCAATGAAAAGTAGAAAAGTTTATTCTCTATTTTTTATATATCCTCTGCTTCCTACTGTTTCAGTTTTTTATTAGGAATATTTTCTTTTGTTATATATCTTGCTAATCTCTGCTATTTGCAACAATTTTTAGAGTAAGAAGTTTATGTAATTCAAAGATTGCTACAATTAAGTGTAACCACTGACTATGTAATTCAAAGACTGCTATGATTGAGTGTAACCACTGACTGTCAAAAAATTTCTGAAGTTAAAAATTATTAATAAAAAATATAAGGAGTAATTTTTATTATATGATTGACATTTTTGTATAAAATTTTTGAAATCTTTAAAAGACATGTTCATAAAGTTAGAACTTTAGTCACCAATAATAATTGAAACTCTAAAGGTTTATCAATTGGATTTGATGTATGAACATGTGATGAATGACTTTTAAGAAAAAACCTAAACAAGTTTCATTCACTTAAATATATATATTAGTTTCTCTAAAAAAAAAATAAAGAAGGAACAACATTCTTGCACTCATATAAGTTCTTTATGCTAAGAAAATCCAAAAAACACAAATAGTCGGCACAACTCCTAACTCAAATTTTGTTATAATTTAATTTTTTGAGATATTATTGTATTACTGTTCATCACTCAAACGTTAGGTTATCACCATCTTCACTCAAGCATTTTTTTCTAGTACTGTTAACTGTTCACAGTACAGTATTTGTAGTTTGAAATTGTTCACTGTCGAGCGCCAAGTCGACGATATCTTGTGCAAACTTTCTGTAAAGGGTACTGTTTACTGTTCGCAAGGCTGTCAACGTTTAAGGGTTGGCATTTTTCACAGGAGAGTTGTGAAATAAAAATGCCCATATTTTGGCAGATGCTATTTCTAAGTACCGTTTCATCGATGCATGGGCTAAGATGACATGTGGCCTTCCGATTAGCCATCCACCGTTCTATGATCGGACGATACTAAATGCTGGGGTCCCACCTTCTCCTAAATTCCATCACATTGAATACGACCCACCGCCTACCATGAATAATCCTACACAGAAAAACAGTGAATTCCAATCAAATCCCAGATCCGTTTCCGGTACTATCCTTAGACTGTACTTGATCAAATCAATACCCTTCGTTTTGTAAGATAGAATAAGACGTGAAATATAATAAAATAAAATAAAATAATATATAATATTATATTATATTTAATATATAATAATATATGATAAAATTATATATATAATTTTATTTTTAAAATTATATATATAATTTTATTTTTAAAATTATTAAAAATTAAATAAAATAATTAATCATATAAAATAAAAAAATATTTAACCATTTAAATAATAAAATAAATTTAATTATATTTATTTAAATTATTAAATTATAAATAATATATTAATAACAGTTTAAATAATAATAATAATAATTTTTTTCTTTTTTATTCTATTCTAGCAATTTGAACAATTTAAATAAAGAAGTAATAATAATAATGTATCTTATTCTAATTTTTAATTAAAATAAAAAATAAACTTAATTTTTTGACTATTAAAATAAATAAAATAAATTTAAAAAATAATTAAAACATAATATCAAATAATTTCAAACACCAATTAAAAATTTATTTTATATTTCTATTCTTATCCTATATTTTAAACTGCACGTCAACAAAAATCAAATAAAGACCGTCACCAATCGACAGTCAAGTATAGCAAGTTTGAGATTCTTACAGCACATTTATGGCGTTGCGTCTGTAAAGCACCTGGATTGTCTAATGATCAAGTTAGCAAGTTACACATTCCCACCGATGGATGGTCTGGAATGAATCCTACAGTCCCTGTGGGTATATCGGTAATGTAGGTTTTAGCACCTCACCGATTGCCTTAGCAGGACAGGAGATATATATATGCATAGAATCTCACGATTTTGTTCAATAATTGAATTATTATCTTCTCGATTTATGCCTGCTGTGAGTGTCGGCCAGTTGTATGACTATGACACTACACACCGAATGGACTACCACCACCGGATGTCTCCAAAATATCGACACAAAGAATATTTCATTAAAAAAAAAAAGAATAATTTTATTAAAAAAGAATAATTTTAAAATATTTTTTTAACTGTGCTTTTATATTACGGTAAAAAAATAATAATGGCAAACAGTATCTTTATATGAGTAGGTTTCTTTAAGCTGAATAAATTTTTAAATATACAAAATTATTTATTCACTCGTTGATAAAAACATATTACAACGTATTTATTTATAAAAATAAATAAATAATTAAAATGATAATGACATGCAAGTAGGAATTAATTTTCATAAAATATTTGATAAATTATCACAAATTATTATTTTAATTATCAGTCAATAAAATTTTGAGAATAATTATTTTAAATTTTGAAAAAAATCTTCAATGTTATTACTTTATTCTTATCATTATATAGATTTTTTATTAAAACAAGTAATATTTTTATTATTTTCGTGTCGAGAATCTTTAATGTACATAAATACATTCAAGACTAATTATGTGAAGATGATATTATTAATAAAAAAAAAATATAAGGAGTAATTTTTATTACATGACATAATTTTTATGACGCGATAATGTGGGTATACGAATAAATAAATTGCACATAAATAAACTCTATATATATCCTCCGGCTGTCCAAAATCAGGAGACTGTGTTAATTTAATCCCAAATTTTTGAAAGGTCAAAAAATCAGAAAACAGGAAGTGAGAAAAAGAAGAAAGAGAAGGAAGAAAGGGAAGAAGAAAAGAGAGAGAAACATTCAGGTGCATAAATTCGAGATTTTCAATTTTTTTTTTTAAATTTCGATTTCTATTAATTCATTGAACTGATATTTTCATATTTTCTTCAACAGTTTCTTTTTAATTACGTTTATTCACCACCAAAATTCTAAAGTCGCCAGAAGGTATGTGTTGTTTTCTTCCTCGCAACGTTCTAGCTTCAAGGACTGAATCATATTATTGTAGGAAGGATCGATGGTCATTATAATTATCAATATAAATTTTGCAATTTTATTTATTCTTTGTCTGTTGTGTTTGCTGATTTTGACATTCTCTAACAATGAAAATTCAGAGATCAAAAGAGAAGAAGAAGAAGAAGGGGAACAAGAAAAGGTAGACAAAAAGAGAGAGAGAGAAACGTTAAGGCGCCCAAATCCGAGTAAGAATTATATTTTATTTATTTATTTATTTTACATGTCTGCCTTAATTACTATTTCTCTCCAATATAGTAAACGAACTAACTAAATTATTGGATGAGATTGATACTATTACATTATGTTTAATGATTTATTAATTTATTAAAAATTACACTTTATTCTAAAAAATTAATGTGCTTATTTTATCTCTCATATTCCTTCTAATTACCCATAGAATATGATTGCTTAAATTTTTTGATTAATTTCTTCATTATGCAGAAAAAGAGAATTTTAATTAATTTTTTAAAATCCTCTTACAAAGAAAATGGGAGAGAGGAAGAGGAATATGAAATAATGCACAAGTGATAAGAGGAAGTAATTAATTAATTAATTAGGAGAAAGAAAATGAATTAATTAATTATTATTAAGAATTTATATCACTAACTCCATTTAATCCTAACCATTAACAAGACTCCTCTAATTATTTCCCTTTATTGTGAGAATTTGGGTTGGAGCTTTGAAAAATAACTTTTGAACACTCCCTCTAAAACTAGTGTAAGATCTAAATTATTCAGAATCATATTGTAGGAAAGATGGACGATCATTGTAAAGTTTAGTAAACCAAGACTGTTAAAAATTATCATCATAATGTCAAAATAAAATTTGCTATCTTATTTATTTATTTTGTCCATTGTAGTCGGCGATTTTGACAATCTCAAACA
>JAXCLQ010066884.1:0-14976 GCA_035584115.1 Cedrela odorata | reverse complement strand
TGTGGTATAGAAATCCATTTTACAAGATTTCTTCCAGCTCCTTGATACTATTTAATTAGAACACATAAATAGTTTTAAATGAACAAATAAGAATGTAGTAAAGTGACGCATCAACTCATGATGATTGACACTCAGCATTTCACGGATCTACAGTAGAATTTTTTTTTATTTCTTTATTTGTATTGATGACTTTTGGGGCCACATAATATGACCTTGCCAATGAAAATAAAAAATAAAAAAGGATGGCGTATAAATATAATCATGCTTACCTTGTACAAATATGTTATTAGAACTCTAATTATATTGGTAACTTACCGGTTCTTAACCAAGATTTTAATTTCTTAAAGTTTAACGAGCAAATAAAAATATAGAACAAAAAACAGTCTGGAACAAACTTAAATTTCTTTTATTAAATCTAAAACAGAGTACAAGAAGAATGTCGAAAACAAAACAAAGTTTCACAAACAATTCTTTCTTTCTCTTCTTCTTTCTCTCTCTAAAATTCTATTTTTTCTCTCTCTATCCTCCCGCCCCTCTCTCTATCTAAAAAACAAAGTATCAGATACCTTTTATAATGAAGACAAAACAAATCGATACTTTTCTTTCTAAAGAAATAACAGGTCGATACTTTCCTTTTAAAGTATCGATACTTCCATTTAAAGTATCGATACTTTCATCACAGATTTTCTAACTCTGCCCGATTGTCAATACTTTAAACAAAACGGATCGATACCTTACATCTAACTTCTCCAAATTATCCCGAATGTCGATACCACAGCAAAATCGTATCGATACTTCAACTCAGAAATAGAAACTAAAACAAAGTAATGGAAATTTCGAATTACTCTTCACAATCTCCACCTTAATTCAAAATTTACCATTCAAGTTTTCTTCTTTCTATATCAGCCTTCACAGTTGATCCTCGAACTCAACTTCAGCTCCATTTATACCATATTCCTTTAATCAGCTTTTACACTCAACAAATTCAAACAATACTTGAATTTACTTTCTGGAATTGACTTGGTGAGCATGTCAGCAGGATTTTCTTCTATGTGCACCTTCTGCAAACTAACCACACCTTTAGAAATCAAGTCTCTAATGAAAGGCAATCTCATGGTAGAAAGTTGTATTGCACTTTGACTATCACAGAAAACAGTCACACACTCCTGCTTAAAACCAAGTTCTTCCACAATGCCTTTCATCCACAAAGCCTCTTTAATTGACTCAGTTGCAGCCATATACTCAGCTTCAATAGTTGAAAAAGCAACTACAGCCTGAAGAGAAGCTTTCCAGCTAACAACACAGCCAAACAGAGTAAAGATATACCTAGAAAGTGACATTCTTTTATCAATATCAGCAACATAATCTGAGTTTACAAACCCTTTAATGCAATTCTCACTTTCTTCTCTTCCTTTTTACAAAAGACAAGTGTCAAGACTTCCTTTAATGTATCTAAGGATCCACTTCAAAGCGTCCCAATGCTCATTTCCAGGTTTCCCCATGAACTTACTAACAACACTTGTTGAATATGCCAAGTTTGGTCTTGTACAGACCATTGCATACATTAAACACCCAACTAAACTAGCATAAGACCTTTCTAACATGCATCTCTTCTCCTCTTCAGTTCTAGGTGACTGCTTACTTGACAACTTAAAGTGAGCAGCAAACAGAATCCCAACTGATTTGGCATCCTTCATGCCAAACTTTTGAAGTACTCTAATCAAATAGTGCTTCTGAGACAGCTTAAGTATTCTTTCACCTCTGTTTCTTGAAATTTCAATCCCTATGATATTTTTTGCAATGCCTAGGTCTTTCATTTCAAAAATAAAACTTAACTGAGACTTCAATTCTGAGATTTTCTCCTTATTTCTGCTGGCAATCAACATGTCATCTACATAAATGAGTAAGTAGATCATCTCCTCTTGATTCACTCCCTTAAAATAAACACAATTGTCATAAGAGCTTCTGGTGTAACCATTTCCCAACATGAAATCATCAAACCTTAGGTTCCATTGCCTTGGAGATTGCTTAGATCCATACAAGGACTTTTTCACCAAACAAACATGATCCTCCTTCCCTTTCTCATAAAAGCCTTCAGGTTCAAACATAAAGATTTTCTCATTTAGATTACCATGTAAAAATGTTGTTTTGACATCCATTTGCTTTAATTCCATATCAAATACAGACACTAATGCAAGTAGAATCCTTATGGAAGTGTGCCTTACCACATGTGAGAACACCTCATTGAAATTCACCCCTTCCTTTTGTGTGAATCCTTTTGCCACTAATCTTGCTTTAAACTTGACTAATTCAGAGCTGGTTATATCTTCCTTTCTCTTGAAGATCCATTTGTGTCCTACAATCCTTTTGTTTTTAGGCTTGGGAACTAGTCTCCAAGTTTCATTTTTCATCAAAAAGTTCATCTCTTCTTGCATAGCTTGCTTCCACTTGTGTGCATCTGGACTTTTCAGAGCTTCTGCAATAGATTTTGGTTCTACATCACTTACTTCTTCTGTAGTGAGTAATGCATAATAAATAAGATCTGCGTACCTAAATCTCTCAGGAGGTTTAATCTGCCTCTTTGATCTATCTCTTACCAAGTTATATCCTTGAATGTTATATTGCATCTAATCAATTTGTTTGTCTGTGTTTATAGGACTAGATTCAGTAGAAATTGAACTTAATTTTGTTGTGTCAGCCTCTTCAAGCTCCACCTCAAGCTGAGTGCTTCTTGAGTTTTTAGAGTCTGAAACTAAGCTGCTGTTTACACTTGCATTCCTGTTCAGCATTTCTTCCTCATGAAAAATTACATCTCTGCTTATGATACATCTTCCAGTTCTTCCATTGTGAGACCAGATTCTGTAACCTTTAACCCCTTCAAGATAGCCCACAAAGATGCCTTTTACTGCCCTAGGGTCTAGCTTACCTTGTTTTACATGAGCAAATGTTGTGCACCCAAACACTCTTAAGTAGTTGAGATTTAGTGTTTTACCTGACCATAGTTCCTCTCGACTCTTGAAATTTAAGGCTGATGAAGGGCTTCAATTCAAGACATGGACAATAGTGGTCACTGCTTCTGCCAATAACATTTTTGATAATCCAACATTTAATAACATGCATCTTGCCCTTTCAAGTAGTATTCTATTTAATTTCTCTACCAAGCCATTTTGTTGAGGTGTAAACCTCACAGTTTTATGCCTCATAATTCCACTATTCTTGCAAAAACTATCAAACTCACCACTACAGAACTTCATGCCATTGTTAGTCCTAAATACCTTCACCTTCCTTTCTTTTTAGTTTTCTACTAAATTTTTCCAAGTTTTGAAACACTCAAACACTTGGTCTTTGCTTCTCAGTATATATACCCAAGCCTTTCTTCAGTAATCATCAAGAATGGTTAAGAATAACCTTGATCCTCCTAGTGATGCTACTTGTGCAAGCCCCCACAAGTTAGCATGAACGTAATCAAGTATATTCTGAGTTGTATGTGATCCAACATCAAACTTAACTCTATGATGCTTGCCAAAAATGCAGAATTCACAAGGTTTGAGAGAATTTTCAGTAACTTCACCTAACAATCCTTGTTTGCTAAGTTCTTGTAGTCTTTTTTCTACCAAATGGCCTAGTCTTAAATGCCATAGCATCATTCTATCACTCTTCCTTGCTTCTACTGTGTTTGCACTCCCTTGAACACTTATACCATCAAGAACATACTATCCGTTCTTTCTTATCCCCTTTAAGATCACCATTGAACCCTTTGTCACTCTCAAGATTCTCTCTTCTGCTCTGAACGTGTAGCCTTTCTAGTCTAACATGCCTAAAGACACAAGATTTCTCTTCAAATCCGAGACAAATCTAACCTCACTTAGCTCCTTCACGATTACATCATGCATCTTTATTCTTACTTTTCCAATTCCTTCCACATTGCATGCTACATTATTCCATATTAAAACCTTTCCTTCTTTTATTAAATCCAAAGAAGAAAACAAGAATTTATTAGGTGTTATATGAAAAGAACAACCAAAATCTAGGATCCACTCACCTTTATGTGTGTGATCTGAGGCTACCAACATGAAGGCTAATTGAAAATTATCATCAGTGACTATTGCAGCATTTATTTTGCTCTGTATTGGATTTTCTTTCTTCTGAAATTTCCTATCTAGACAGTCTCTCTTGAAATGGCCTTCTTTATGACAATGAAAGCATTTCAATTTCTTGTTTCTAGAAGTGGATCTTGCATCCTTTTTCTTACCCTTGAAATCTCTTTTTTCTAGCCTTCCTCTTGCATACAATCCTTCTACTAATTTGGAATCTTTTACTTCAACTCTCTTATTCAACTCCTTGGAGTTAAGAGAAGATTTAACATCATCCATAGACACTGAATCCCTTCCATACAGCAAGGTATCCACGAAATGTTCATATGATTTTGGTAAGGAAGTCAGGACAATCAAGGCTTAAAACTCATCATCTATCTTGATATCAACTGTTTCAAGATCAAGAACTATTTTATTAAATTCATATAAATGTTCTGAAATAGATCCTCCCTCCTCAAGACTAAAGGCATATAATCTCTTTTTCAGATATAATCTATAGGCCAGGGATTTAGTCATATACCTCGTTTCCATCTTGTTCCAAATCCCCAAAGCTGTGCTTTCTTTTGAAACTTCCCTTAGGACTCCGTCACCCAAAGAAAGCACCAAGGCGCTGTGAGCCTTCTTGAGAATTTCTTTCTTTTCTGAGTTTTTCAGTTCTGATGACATATTTGATTCCTCCACCAGAGCTTCTTCAAGTCCTTCGTGTACCAAGAAAGCATGCATCTTTATTTTCTAGAGATTAAAATCATTTTCTCCGATAAACTTTTCAATTGAAAACTTGGATGACGCCATTTCTTGATCCTCAAGGCTCAGATACCACTTGTTGGTTCTTCACGACCACAACCAATGAGAATTAAATTGGTAACCTACTGGTTCTTGACCAAGATTTCAATTTCTTGAAGTTTAACGAGTAAACAAAAATATAGAACGAAAAACAATTTAGAACAAACTTGAATTTCTTTTATTGAATCTAAAACAGAATACAAGAAGAATGTCGAAAAGAAAACAAAATTTCACAAAAAATTCTTTCTTTCTCTTCTTCTTTCTCTCTCTAAAATTCTATTTTTTTTCTCTCTATCCTCCCGCCTCTCTCTCTCTAAAAAACAGAGTACCCGATACCTTTTATAATGAAGACAAAACAAATCGATACTTTTCTTTCTAAAGAAATAACAGGTCGATACTTTCCTTTTAAAGTATCGATACTTCCATTTAAAGTATCGATATTTTCATCATAGATTTTCTAACTCTGCTCGAGTGTCAATACTTTAAACAAAACGGATCGATACCTTACATCCGACTTCTCCAAATTATCCCAAATGTCAATACCACAGCAAAACCGTATCGATACTTCAACTCAGAAACAGAAATTGAAACAAAGTAATGGAAATTTTGAATTACTCTTCACAATTACAAATCTAATAGGTACTAAACTTACACACCAAATTTTGATTTCTCGTAAAATGGTATGTTTGTCATTGTAGATCTCATGCATATCACATAATAAACATGTCATTTAAAGAGGAATTTGATGTGTCTAATTAGAGGTACAGCAAAAGGTTGTCATTACTTACCCAAAAAAAAACAGTTAACATAGAGTGGGGTTTTGATTAAATTTTAAAAATGTGGGATATTTTTATTTAAAATAAAACATGTGAACCTTTGAGTGTTGGTCAATGATTATTGTGTCTTTGATTAAATCCATAAAGTCCCTCAATCTTGTTAGAAAATAAGTACTCTTAAGCTTGCTTTTAGACCAAATGATATTACCAGAAATTAGGGTTTGAAAAGAAAAAAGTGAGGGCTAAGTAACAATTCTCTTATCAGAATCCAATTTGCCATGGAAGATTCAATTGGATACAAATTAGAGGTTGTTAGCACGGAATCAAAAATCATACTTTAAATTATTTAAAAATTGAATGCGAAAGTCAAAAGAAATTATATCTTGTTATTGATGTTTTCTTACTATTTTGATAGTGACAAAAAACCTTCCAAACTCTCTTAATCTTCTAATTTGTAGGTTTTTCCATCAAAAACTGCTTTAGAAATTTTTTGCAGTTCTTGGAAGTTATTACCATCAATGGCAATTACCAACAGATGCCAGAAATATGTTGATGCGATCCAGCCTGCACAACCATGCATAAAAGATGGGGAACTCACACCTGGGATTGGAGAAACTCAAGGACAGCAGTTACAAGATCCATTAAGCTTGTCAAGTGGGTCGATCACAAGATTTAAGGCCAAGCGTTTTAAAAAAGCATTAAATGAGCTGATTCAACAAGTTGGTGAAACGGCAAACATATGAGGGCATAGCATATGTCTAAATCAGTCTAAATGGAACTTAGTCACTTTGATTAAGGCCCTAAAAGAAGTTTCCTTTTATGATTCAAATTTTTAATTTAGTAGTTTTCTTTTATGAGTCAAATTTCTAGTTTAGTAGTTTCCTTTTCTAAGCCAAATTTCTAGTTTAGTTGTTTTCCTTTTATGATTCTAATTTCATAGTCTATATTAGATTTTAAAAGTCTATATAAAAGAACAAACATTGTAATTTTTTTTAAGAAGTGAAGAATAATAATGTAGAAAGTTATTTGTGTTTTTCTTTCCTTCTTGAAAGGATTCTTAGACTTATCAAAGGCTTTGTAATCCTTTGTGGCATCATCTCTATGCAACCTAGGTTTTTGAGACGAGTTCCTTAATGGGTCTAGGGTTCAACAACCGTAATTCTTGGTTCTTATCTTATTAGGTAATGGGTCAAGACTCAACAAATTTTTGTCTTAAAGATCTTGGGGTTCAATACTACGTTTGGTATTGGATTTTGTCAAGTTGTTGGCAAGATTCATTTCATATGTGAAAAGTTTACGTGGCAGTTGAGAAAGTTTTAGGCCACTTATAAATAGTTTTTACTATTTTTACCATTAACGGTGGATACAATCACCAATATTCTCCCACTTGATTCATAAATAATATTTCCAAAAACTGGGGTTTGAAAAAAAAAAGTGAGTGCTAAGTTACAACTCTCTTGTCAGAATCCAATTTGCCATGGAAGATTCAATTGGGTACAAATTAGAGGTACGTCCACGCGAAGAAATACCGGGTTTGTATACTTATGTTAACGAGAATGCTTCTAAACACACCCATGTATTTTTACAATCCCTATTCATAAATCGAATGTACTTCAAAAAATTAACAAGTCACATTTAGTAACACTTCTTCACAAAATTCTGAATAATTGCATGCACCAAAATGCCCATCAGACAAGAAAATGCCACAGGTCCACATGGTTACAAATTATTACAAGGTGAAAATTTCGATGCAGATTAATAGCATACTTAACAAATGTTACAAGTTTTATTAGCAATGCAAAATTGGCATGCCAATTATGAAGATGATCTATGACAAAATAATTTCTCTATCGAGCTTTTCTTGGCAGAACAGGAGGCATCAAAGCTATTGCTAACTATTTAGCAATAAGATTTAAGATTTTTTGTTTCGCATTCTTGGTTTAATAGTCTAGCATATAATTTATGTTAAAAGTATTCTACGTTTATTCTCTTAAATGTATAGGTTTACGAAACAGTTGTAGAAGCAAAAGCGAAAGTTTCCGATGTCTTACTAAAAACACATTAAGCTAGTTAAAATTGTCATTAAGAGTCAATTTTACTAATCGGATTTTGTGACTCAAATAATAATTTATTATTTTTAATAGCTGATTTTACTTATCAGGTTTTGTCATGTGTATCCAAATAATTTTTTATTTTTTATTTTTGGTGTTAGAAGTTTGAAAATAAGACTTTATCACATGAACGCAAATAATTCTTATTTTTTTAATTTATAATTTTTTTAATAGTTGATTTTACTTATTGGAATTTATCCCATGGACCTAAATAATTATTTTTATAAAAATTTTAGTTTTTTTTTTTAATTTTAGTGTTGGGAATTTAAAAATTGAACTTTGTCTACTTAAAATTCAGTTGTATTCACTTCGAAATTTTTTGATTACTTACATATTTAGTTTTCATATATAATTAAACCTTAGAATCTAATATATTTTAACATAGATGATTATGCTTATTATTATCAACTAAATTTCGTCATTAAAAGAAGTTTAAAAAATATATTAAATATAGAGTTATTACCAATTGTTGATGCAGCAAAAATCCTTCTGTAAACTCTGTGCATCAACAACGATCTTGTCTCCTTGTTTGATGATGTGTTTAATCTGCGATCACAATCGATAGCTATGGGATAAAAAGTCAGTTGTCTGAAGAAAACCCTACAATACTTAAATCAGAATTTTACTTTTTAATGTGGGAGAAAAGAATCAAAGAGAATATAGGCTTGTAATCTTAGAGTTTCATTATTCGTACCTGACTGCCATTAACTTTCTTTTATAGATATTTATGTCTCTCAAGTTTGGTAGGATTCTATGGAATCTGCAAACAGGTATCTCGTTATGCGAGAATCACGGAGATTCCATTAGGCAAGTATCGAATTTCGAATTTTGTGGGATTATGTGCCTTTTTTTTGTTTAGAGCGTGTCTACCGAGCTTAGGATTCTTATTTCGTATAGAGTTCTACTTGTTAAGAATTTTTGTCACGGAATAATCCGATGAGAATTTAAGAAGGAAACAAATTCTCCATAAACACATAACTGTAGTGAAGTTCTGGAAATCACTACGTGAGACTTATTTGCATGCTTGAGATGAGCTCAAGAGCTGTATGCATGCCTGAGATCTTTGTCAGTGGTACCCGAGACCTTTACAAAATGGCTTTTGAATGAGGTTCCGAGTTAAGGCCTTCTAGGCGACCTAAAAGGTCTCAAATTTCTCTACTCCTGAAGTCCTTATTATCCTCTAGATAGTTCTTTTTGGGTTTATCTCAAGTTTCAAGATATCACTTACCTCTTTATGAAATTCTATTATGAACTTGCGGCCTATTGGACTTTACGTATATTCTAGATTATATACCCAACATCAACAATACGAGTCATAAGTCCAAATATTATTTTTTGTTAATTCTTTACTAAACTCACTTATTTATCGTTAATATCTTGTCTGATAGTTCTACTTAAAAGATAAAACAATTGTTTCATTTTTATTTTTATTTTTTTTCACAATAATAGTTACTGCTTCTTTAATACATATACAGATCCTCAAGATTGTAAGATTGTACCGTATGAAAGAATGTTGACATTGTAGGGAAATATTAAAGAAATGTACAATCGTTTCATTAATACATATGTACGAAGCGTCACCCATATATTAAAAAAAATGAGAGCATTGATTAATTTAAATAAACATCTTGGTTAACAACAACAACAACAACAGCACCAACATATATTTAAGAATACCCATAAGTTTACCGAATAGAAGAACTTTGAAGAAAATGGGCGTTAGATTTTAGAAACGAAGATTATATATGAAGAAGTTAATTCTATTTTGTTAGTCGTTAAAGTCTGTAGAGGAATATTGTTAGTTGTTAAGTTTAGTTAAGTCATTTATTGAGGGAACAAATAGGCTTGTAACTCGTGTAGTATATCAGGTATATAAACTGTGTATTACCATTAGCCTTAACGAAGTGATATAGAAAATTACAAAGGATTTTTCTAGCTAAATAAAACTAATAGTCTTCTTGATTTTCTGGTTATTCTCTTCTTATGCTTTTTTGCTTCGTATTGTTTGATTCGTTAATCCTTTGTTCCAGAACTAGAAAGTTTGTTCTTAGAATGTTTGTTAATTGATTGTTCACCAAAGAGTTGAGATCATAGTTTCAACAGTTGGTATCAAAGCCTGAGGAGGACAATCAAGAATGAGTTCGTCTAAATTTTTGATTGAAAAATTCACTGGGGAGAATGATTTCAACTTCTAAAAATTAAAGATGAAGGCATTTGTCGATCACGAGGGAATGGAAGAAGCTTTGTTAGGTGAAGAGAACATGTCAGCCGATCTCAAAGAAACAGAGAAAAAAGTCATTATGAAGAAAGCCCACAGTGCCATTGTTTTGTCATTAGGTGATGAAGTCTTGCGTGAAGTATCAAAAGAAATGACAGCCATGACACTCTGGAACAAATTGAAGTCAAGATATATGCGAAAATCCTTGGCTCATCAGCTTTATTTGAAGAAATAGTTATATGCATTCAAGCTTGAAGAATGAGGATCTTTAAAGCAACACCTGGATGATTTCAACAAAATTATCTTAAATTTGGAGACTATAGATATAAAATTCAAAGATGAAGATCAAGCCTTAATGGTCTTGACTTCCTTACCATTATGTTATAAGCACTTTGTTAAAACATTGCTTTATGGAAGAGATACAATATCAATGGATGATGTTAAGTCGGCATTGAGTTCAAAAGAGCTAAGTAAAAAGAAGATTGCAAAGGAGTCTGGTACTGGAGAAGGTTTGCTGGGGAGAGGAAGAATAGAGAAGAAAGATTATAAAACTAACAAAGACCACAAGTCCAAGACAAAGAAGCTGAAATGTTTCCATTGTCACAAAGAAGGGCATTTCAGAAAAGATTGCCCTAAAAGAAAACACTCCAAATTTCGTCAAAAAACAGGCAAAAGCAGCAGTTGTTACAGATGAAGATTTCATGAATGCTTTCATGTTAGTTGCCTCAAATGGAAAACCTGCAAGTGAATGGATTCTTGACTCAGGTTATACTTTTCACATGTGCCCTTATAAAGATTTATTTTCTGAGTTAAGATTGTTCAATGGAGGAAAAGTGTTAATGGGGAATGATATGGCATGTGATGTAAGAGGAATATGGAGCATTAAGTTGAATTTAGAAGATGGCATGTGTAGAGAACTGCATAAAGTCTGGTTTGTGCCTTAACTTAAAAGAAACCTGATTTATTTAGGAATGTTTGACGAAATGGGATGTGTGATTAAGGCAGAAAATGGAACATTGAAAGTTCTTAAAGGCTTTTTGGTGTTACTTAAAGGGATTAAAAAGAATGGACTTTATGTACTAAATGGTTCTGCAAAATCAGGTGAGGCAGGAATTGTAGAAAAGGTGCAAACTGATAAGATGTTATTGTGGCACCATAGGTTGGGACATCTTGGAGAGAAAAGACTTGTTGAATTAAAGAAACAAGGCCTATTAGGTGAAGACATACACACGGAAATGTAATTTTGTGAGCCTTGTATATTAAGAAAATACCATAGGATCAAATTTGGAGTAGGAACTCATAGAATTAAGGAAGTCTTGGACTACCTCCATTCAGATGTTTGGGGTCCATCTCAATTTGTGTCTATTGGTGGTTAAAGATACTTCTTGTCTATTATAGAAGATTTTTCAAGAAAGGTGTGGATTTTCATCTTGAAGACCAAAGATCAAGTCTTTGAAAGATTCAAGGAATAGAAAGTATTAGTTGAAAATCAAAAAAAACAAGAAGATAAAAGTGCTCAGAATAGATAACGGCATGGAATTTTGCAGCAATTCCTTTAATGAATTCTATAAAATGAATGGGATAAAGAGGCATAAGAAAGTAAGGCATACACCTCAGCAAAATGGCCTGGCCGAGAGGCTTAACCGAACCTTGATTGAGAGAGCAAGGTGTATACTGATAAGTGTTGGTTTGTCCAAATTATTTTGGGCAAAAATTGTGTCAACAACTGCTTATCTTCTCAACAGATGTCCAACCACTGCATTGAACTTCAAAACCCCAAAAGAATTATGGAATGGATACCCACCTAGCCTAAAACATTTAAGAGTTTTTGGATGTACAGCTTATGCACATCTTAGGCAGGGAAAGTTATATCCAAGGGCTATTAAAGATGTGTTCATTGGTTATCCAAATGGTGTGAAAGGTTATAAGTTGTGGTGTCATAATGGAAGGCATGGGAAATGCATTGTCAATAGGGATGTAGCTTTCCATGAAGAAGAACTGATGAGTGGCAAGTTATCAACTAAATCTGATATGGAAGCACAACAAAAAAGGACTAAATATGTTCATTTCGAGGTAGAGCCAACATACCAGAAGATGAAGATTCCTGAGATTTCTGACGAGTCCATAGAGACACCTGAAGCTGAGTTACCAAAGTAATAACAACAAGACCAATGTGACTATAACTTAGTCAGAGATAGAGTCAAAAGGCATATAAAACCCTTTCTAGTTGAAGAAGCTCTAAGTTGTAAAGAATCTAAGGAATGGCTTGCAGCTATGAGAGAAGAAATGGATTCCTTAATCAAAAACAGAACTTAGAGGCTGGTTTCTAGACCAAGAAACAGGAAGATTGTTGGATGTAATTGGATCTCCAAAAAGAAGGAAGCCGATTCAGGAAGCAGTAATGTGAGAATCAAAGCAAGATTTGTGGCTAAAGGTTTACACAAAGAGAATGAATTGATTTTACAGAAGTATATTCTCATGTGATCAGGCATACTTCTATTAGAATTTTATTAGCTCTAGTAGCTGTTCAAAACTTGGAATCAGAGCAAATGGATGTTAGAACAGTCTTTTTACATGGAAAGCTTGATGAGGAAATTTACATGGTTCAGCCTAAAGGTTTTGTGGTTAAGGCAAGGAAGATTTGGTGTGTTTGCTTGAAAAGTCACTTTATGGACTTAAGCAATCACCAAGGCAATGGAATATGAGATTTGATGAATTCATGCATCATAAGGGATATACTAGAAGCTTGTTTGATTACTATGTATATTTCAAGAATGTTGGACATAGGGAATTGATCTACTTGTTGATTTATGTAGATGACATGTTTATAGCATGTAAAGACATGGATAAAATCAACAAGTTAAAATAAAAACTCAGCTCATAATTTGATATGAAAGACATGGGTCCAGCCAAGAAAATTCTTAGAATTGAAATTAAAAGAAACAAAGAACAGATGCTAATGGTGCTGTCACAAAAGCAGTACATGTTGAAGATGTTAGAGAAATTTGGAATGCATGGTGCAAAGGCAGTAAACACACCTCTTGCATCTCACTTTAAACTGTCTTGTGTTCAAAGTCCTAAATCTAATTCAGAGAAGTTATTAATAGAGAAAGTACCTTATGCTAGTGCAGTTGGGAGTTTGATGTATGCCATGGTGTGTACTAAACCTGACTTAGCTCACTCTGTCAGTGTTGTAAGCAAGTTTATGGGAAATCCTGGTAAGGATCACTAGGCTGCTGGCAAATGGATATTAAGGTATATCAAGGGAAGCATCAATTGTAATCTGGTGTATGGAAAGAAAGGCTTAATAGAAGATAGTGTTGTAGGCTTTGTTGATTCAGACTATGCATTTGATTTAGACAAAAGGAGGTCCCTTACTGGATATTTGTTTATCTTGTGTGGATGTGTAGTAAGTTGGAAGTCTTCATTGCAGCATGTTGTGGCCTTGTCAACAACAGAGGCCGAGTATATGGCAGCTACTGAATCTGTAAAAGAAGCTATTTGGTTGCAAGGAATCATATCTGAGCTGGGATTACTATAAAGGTCAGTAGTCATTTACTGTGATAGCCAAAGTGCAATCTAATTGGCCAAGCATCATGTGTATCGTGAGAGGACTAAACACATAGATGTGAGGTTGCATTTCATTCATGAGGAGATTTCAAATTGAAGGATTACACTTAGCACAGATGACAACCCAGCTGATATGTTAACTAAATCTGTGTCTGTTTCGAAGCTTATTCATTGCAGGGAGTTACTTAATCTTATAGATGAACAACTTGTAAATACTTGAGCAATGGTAATTGACTACACTCTGAGGAAGACTATAAAGTTGTAATTGGTGTTGCAGCTTGAACTGGGTGTTAGGTTGCTGTGATAAGTGTGCAAGAAAGGAAGAATTGTTGCTATGCTGAAGATATCATTTCTGGAAACAGAATGAAGGTGGAGAATTGAAGAAGTTAATTCTATTTTGTTAGCCGTTAAAGTCTGTAGAGAAATATTGTTAGTTGTTAAGGTTAGTTAAGTCATTTGTTGAGGGAACAAATAGGCTTGTAACACGTGTAGTATATCAGGTATATAAGTTGTGTATTACCATTAACCTTAACGAGTGATATAGAAAATTACAGAGAATTTTTCTAGCTGAATAAAACTAATAGTCTTCTTGATTTTCTGGTTATTCTCTTCTTATGTTTTTTTGCTTCATATTGTTTGATTCGTTAATCCTTTCTTGCATAACTAGAAAGTGTGTTCTTAGAATGCTTGTTAATTGATTGTTCATCAAAGAGTTGAGATCATAGTTTCAACTATATACCTAGTTAATACTTAAAAAAAAATTAATGTAAATATTTTATTATGTCGTTATACTGACATAATGAGATCGTTTAATTAATAAATTTAAAAAATTATGAATTAATGATAAATAAATAAAAATTAATAAAAAGATTTTATTTAATTTATTTTTTTATTTTTGTATTTAATTTTTTTTATTTGATACATAATTTTTTACTATCTCATTAATTGAATAGTCTTACCAAGTACATGACATTGTAAAATTGTCTTATTTAAGACTTTCTAACAGTTGAACACACGACTTTTAGAAATCGTATTAAATGAAGCTAAAAATTTGTTTGCATCGTCTGCTTACGAATCAACTACTCTCTGTATTTCCGTTTGGATCAAACACACTATGTTTACGACTTTTAGAAATCATATTAAATAAAGCTAGAAATTTGCATGCATCGTCTTCTTACGAATCAACTGCTCTATATATTTTCATTGGGAGCAAGCACACCATATTTACGACTTTTAGAAATCGTATTAAATGAAGCTAAAAATTTGCATGCATCGTCTACTTACAAATCAACTGCTCTCTGTATTTCCGTTGGGAGCAAGCACACCATGTTTAGAACAAGTGGTTTCATCCGAAAATTGAGCAAACCTTCAAGAATAGGATCACTTTTGTCTAAGGTATATATATCCTTCATCCCTCAATTTGT
>JAXCLQ010066862.1:0-14994 GCA_035584115.1 Cedrela odorata | reverse complement strand
ATGTGTCACATAGATTTAATCAAAATGTTTGACACTTGGTAACATCATATGGTGCCATTTGTCAACCAAGGAATCATTTGATTAAATAACATTTATTTAATCAAAAATGAATAAACTCATTTATTCATTAATATCCGTTTTCCATCAGTTTTATCCTGAAAAATGAAAAATGCAAAGAGATGTAATAATTTATTTAATAAAAAAAAAATCAATAATATATAAGTTAAAATTCAAGTTTAAATAGATAAAATAATACTATAAAAATAGAGTTATTAGCTACATCATTTCATACAAAGAATATTACTATTACATAATTTTTAAATGTCTACAATTTTTAAATTTCTTACACGTACAAAGACTTATAATTACTCTATTAATTATAAATATAATCAAGATTTTCATCTATACTTAACTAACCTTGCACGCGTCCTTTGTTACTTCTACATACTATTCTCTAAAAATAAAATTTTTACGGTAAAGATTGAGATATAATCTCAGTAAGTAAACTATATAAGTTTGTACATGTCGATGCTGTACAAAATATAAATATTCAAATAGATCAATACATTTTCAAACTTTTCAATTACACAAAAACCAATTCAAAGTACATACATTTTTAGAATAGCTGAGTCAATTAGTGTCACCTGCACTCACGGTGATTCAGATACGGTGATTCGGATTCAGAACGTGATCACATATTTCACTTAAAGCGAACATTATTTTCATCAAACATAACAGAAATGTGTATAGTACGTTAAATAGAATTATGAATAGCTTGCAAGTCCACTTTTTCACTAGACCCGACTAAGTCAAAATAAACATTAACTAACGACTAGAGCTATAAAATCATTTTCATTCATAAACATTCACACATCAACATAATTTTTAACAATCATTTCATGAATTTGATATCAGCATATAAAACATTCATAATCCTCAGTTTTCATATTATT
The DNA here is from genome assembly GCA_035584115.1 of Cedrela odorata. Lineage (NCBI taxonomy): Eukaryota > Viridiplantae > Streptophyta > Magnoliopsida > Sapindales > Meliaceae > Cedrela > Cedrela odorata. Next base: position 14,041 of record JAXCLQ010066862.1, on the reverse strand, counting down.
TTTAAACACATGTTTAGATATCATATTATTTCAAAAGCATTAAAAATACATGTATGATTTACTTACTACAAAGGAAGGGTAATCACTCCTACTAATAATCTTCCTGCCTAACTTGGTCATTCTCCCTGATTCTCGTAGCATAATACTACAAATATATAAATAATATATTTTACTATTTAATTAATCAACTTTTAAATGTAATATTCGTGGGGTTTGTGTCTAAAATTCTTTAGTTTAATACATTTCACTAAGTTTAACTAATTATGGTCATTTACCCGATTTTTAACAATGAATTATCATGACTAACTTATTCTAATTCACATTTTTGATTACCCTAAATTTACATATTTTTGCTTAAGAAAGCAAATATGATTTTGATCTAAATACTGTAGCAAATATTATTTATGTCGGATTTACTGTAGCAAAGACTGTTTATGCCAGAGTAACTGTAGTTAAGTACTGTTTATATCGGATTTACTGTTCAATTTAAAGGTACTGTATAAACAGTTACTGTACAAATTAAATGCATTATACAAACAGTTACTGTACAAATTAAAGGTTTTTGTAGCATATTCAAAACACTATAGCACCTTCAAAAATACTATTCACCTTAATTTCTTTTCACAAACATCTCAATCAATGCAAATTCAATATAATACTATATTTTCTATTCCAATTCAACACAATTCTAATATTTTTTTACACGAAATTAAACGTAAATTTCTTGGATAAATAGTAACCCCAATTTCAATTTATGATAAAAATATAAAATTTAAGCTTCTAACGGATTATAAATTTTACCGGTAACTAAAATTCAATAGAAAAAGGGTCGAATTTAAAGTCGTTTGACTGAAAATTGAGAGAGAGAGAGAGAGACCAAGCTTTTGTTTTTTTGAAAAAGAAGGAGACGAATGCTACTAAAAAAGAAAAGAATGCGTACCGGAAAAGGACAATTTTACTTTATTTTGGTATATAACATATCATTGAGACCCCTATCCTTTTTAAAATTCTAAAAATAGTTCAAAACTTTGAAAAACTTTTATTTTAGTCTCAATTCAAGTCCAAAATTAATCTAAGCACCATTTCCTCAATCCTAAAATTCACTTATAACCCAATTTTATGAAATTAACTTTGGGCCTAAACAAATAACACTATTTTGAGCTAAAAATTCAATTATTCACCAAAAAATTCTAAGTTATATGAAATTTTAATTAAAAAAATAATATCAAATTATTTAATTGAATTTTCTAAATACTGTAGATGCTACAGTTAGAAATTTCTAAAATTGTGGGCGTTACACCATATGTCTATAGAAAGAGAATAACAATGCTATCACATTCCTTGTGTTGTATGTAGATGACAAACTACTTATGGGAAATGATGTGGGCATGTTATCTGAGGCTAAATTGTGGTTATCTAATGTTTTCTCCATGAAAGATCTAAGAGAAGCGACCTTCATTTTGGGTATTCATATTTATAGAGATAGAGCGAAACGAATGATAGGTTTTTCTCAGAGTCTGTATATAGATAAAATACTGAAGAGGTTCAGAATGGATAGCTCTAAGAAGAGTTTCTTACCCTGCAGTCACGATGTCCATCTTTCTCGAGAAATGGGACCTAAGTCTGAAGCTGAGCATGAACGTATGTAGAAGATTCCTTATGCTTCGGCAATAGGTAGTCTTATGTTTGCTATGCTATGTACTTGACTTGATATAGCGTATGCTGTGAGCATTACGAGTCAATATCAGGCAAATTCAGGAGAAGAACATTGGACTGCAGTTAAACGGATCCTTAAGTACTTGAAAGTGACTCAGGATTTAGTATTGACCTATGGGGGTGGTGAATTAAAACTTGAGGGTTACAATAATTTTGATTTCCAATCAGATGTAGATGATAGAAAGTATATTTTTGCATTTGTCTTCATATGTAACGAAGGTGCTGTCTATTGGAAGAGTTCCAAGCAGATTACCACGGCTGACTCCACTACAAAAGCTGAGTATGTTACTGCTTCTGAAGCTGCGAAAGAGGCTATCTAGATCCGTAAGTTTGTTACAGAACTCGAAGTAGTTCCTTCCATATTTGACCCAGTAACTTTGTACCGTGACAATAATAGAGCTATAGCTCAAGCTAAAGAACCGAGGTCTCACCAAAATTCTAAACATATTAAGAGGAAATACCACTTTATTAGAGAGTTTATTTCAAATAAACATATCACAGTGCAGAAAACCCCGTGCAAGTAGGGGTTTGCTGAAGATATGCCTTAGAACCAATCGTGTTATACTGTTTAAGGATATCATTCTATGTATATATATATATATATTTCTGTAATTAATTTTAAATTAGTTTACAATTAATAAAATGGCTATTATATCATTTTGCATGTTTAGTTGCTGATTTATATTATATATATAAAATGTAGAATGAGATCTCGTGATGTATTATGATATCAGGACTTTATCTGCAAAAGAGTTGTAGATATGAGTACAGGGTTTATGATTTAAATACATTCGAATCAGTTCTCAGTTGAGGTAATGTTATACGAGAGTATGATATTGCATAACTAACATGTTTGATGCTGCCAAAGAATAGTATTGGATACTAATAGTTGGGCTACAAGTCTCATGTTACAAGAGCATAAACATGGGTAATACGTTGGAGAACGTGTTACTGAATGTGACCAAATGTGACGAATCACATGGGTGATTATCCACAGTCAATGATACGTCATAAAACCATACTCGTATACCACTGGTCCTTTGACCTGAGGTGTCATAACTGTCCTCCGCACTGAGGCACATCGTTCGCTTTTGTATATAGTATCGGGTTAGCTATGCCTAGTGAAAGAAGTTTGTTGGCAATGTGTTTAAGTGTATATGGACATGTGATAACCAAGATGGAATCTGCTGGCTCATATGTTGGAGCTAGAGATCCTAGGTGAAACTGTCATATTGGGAATTAAGTCTTTGGCTAAAGCAAGTATGTATGGAAATGTATTTTGCGGATATATGAATCTTATATATGATTAAGGTTCTGATCCTATAATTGAGTTAGGGGTTTGACGATACCATGACACATACTCGATTAGAAGTCAACAGTAAAAGAACTTTACTACATGCATGTACGACTATATAGGTTTATTCGGTATATTAATTCATCTGTGTCTAGGGGTCATGACATCTTGCTAGAGGTCACTCATGATCATTGGAAACTTTGGTTACAAAGAATTGTACCGAAGAGATACCAAAAGAGTTAGTATCTACTCATATCCAGGTTATAATGAATCCAAGAGGTCATACACATTAGTCAATTACTTGATGATGACAGTAATTGCTATTATACAATAATCATTAATTAGTTAATGATATTTTTATAATACTTTGATCGGATAGCAATTTGATTCTTTATTGTAAAGAATATATTTCTCGACTAGGACGCGTTAACAACTATATGCGTAGGAAATGTTTCGATAATTTATGGGATAACGTAAATATCATTTACGAATATTTTTGATATTGATATATATAAATATAATACTTTAATATTGACTAAAGTAATAATAAAATATTCATTATATATTATATTATTATTAAAGTAATAATAATATATTATTATTAAAGTAATAATATAATATAATATATGTATATGTATATATTTCTATCTATCTATATATATATATATCTCTTATAATATATTAATATATTAATTTGATTAATATATATTATATTATAATATTAATTTGATTAATGTTTAATTAAACTACCAATCAAAGTTAAACATATAGCATTGAGAATTTAAGCTTCATTTTGAAATTGAAAAGGTGTTTACATGTAAGAAAGAGTTTAAATTGAAATTGAATTCAATTTGCAATTTGCAACACACATGGCAATGTTTCATTTGATGAAAGATAAAGACAAATGTAAATGTTACACGTATGAAATTCAATTAGGTCTAAGTACTGATATCCAAACTTCATTTCTTTGGAATTGATTTAGTTCCTCTTGCATGGCTATTAACTAATTTTCATCGTTCTAAAGGCGTCTTCAACTTGTTTTGGCTCAATTTGAGAGACAAATGCTAAATTTTGAATCTCATCTAGATTTTTGTTAATCTCTCTTACTCTTTTTTTAGTCTTGACCCCTTGTGAGGGATTTCCTATTGTTAACTTTTTTGGATGATTAGATGCACATCTCCATGTTTTAGGAAGTTCTTTAAAGTTTTTCTCTTCTTCTACAACTTCTTTTTCATTTTCTATAAATGTGTCATTTAGGTTTAAGTTTTCCAAGTTCTCACTTATTTCCAATTCATTTTCCTTTTCTTTTACAATTAATTTAGCCAAGCCGAGATCAAATTCATCAAATGTGACATGTACGGTTCCTTCCACGATTTGAGTTCTCCTATTGAAAACTTTATAGGCTTTGATTTTAGAAGAGTATAGTAGAAATATTTTTAGATTGGATTTGGGCTCAAATTTTTCTAGATTGTATTTGGTATTAAGAATATAATAATTGCATCCAAATATTCTAAAGTACTTTATCTTGGGTTTTCGTTAAAACATTAGTTCAGGAGTTTTGTTTAATATTTTTCTTATTAAAACCCTATTTGTTATATGACATGCAGTGTTTATAGCCTTAGCCTAAAAGTATTAGGGTAAGTTATATTCACTTTGCATTATTCTAACCATTTCTTGTAAGGTTCTATTCTTTCTTTCGGCAACTCTATTTTGTTGTGGTGTTCTGGGTGTAGAAAAATTATGAGAATATTCGTTCTCATTACAAATGTTTTCAAAATCTTTGTTTACAAATCTCCCACCTTGATTACTCCTAATTTTCATAATTTTGTATCCTATTTCATTTTGAATATTCTTTGAGAATTTCTCAAATATTTCAAATGTATTACTTTTGCTATCTAGAAAGAATACCTAAGTGAATCTAGAGTAATCATCCACAATTACGTATGCGTAAAGTTTTCCTCCTAATAAAGTGAATCTATTTGGTCCAAAAAGCTCCATATGTAAAAGTTCTAATGGTCTTGTTGTGGAAACTAAGTTTTTGGATTTGAAAGATGTTTTGACTTGCTTTCCTAAATGACATGAACCACTTTTTCTTGTACTTGTTGCTTTTTACATGCGGTGCCTATAAAATAAACAAGTTTATTTTAGTATCCAAGAGACTTTGAATCCATAAACATTAGTTTTACCCTTGAAAGTCTTGGCCATTTTAACATGCATGATTTCCTTAAGTTTTGTTCCCTTATGTACCCACGTCACCTTAGGTTCATTATATGCATTTTTCTTATATTGACATGTGTTAATGTAATGCCATTTCCTATTGCAATAATGACATGTAATAGATAAGGTTAATTGTTGAGTGAATTTCACAAAATAATTTGCATGACTTTTTGTTTGGTTATCTGTTTGTAGCCAAGTCCGGCTTTATCAAATACTAATATTTGATTACCCAAAAGTTTATCTAGGGACTCTTTCCCTTGTGTAAATTTTGCTAACATTTTTTTAAGGGAAACTATTTCATCCATCATGATTTTGTTTTCATCTTTTAATACATCAAATTCCTTAGGCATGCTAAATTCATTTTTAAGTTCAAGTTCTTTAACTTTTAATTTCAATACATCAATTTCTTTTAACATTATGTAACTCTTTTTCTTTACTTCTTTATGCCTTGTATACAACTCCTGAAAATCATCCCTAAGTTCTTCATATAATGCATCCAAATCATTATCTAATAAATTATCACTATCACTACTTAAGCATGTATCATAATATGATGAATTTTGATTTAGAGAGATTACCTCATCTTCTTGTTTTCCCATGAGGCAGAAGTTTGCTTGCTCGTCTTCCGATGATGAAGTGCTTTTTTCACTAGATGAGCCATTCCATGTCACCTCTATTACCTTCTTCTTTTTCTTGTCCTTTTTATTATTCTTAGTGGAAATTCGAGTCTTGTATGCCTTGGTTTCTTGCACTTATAGCATATGATTTCCTTTTCTTTTTCTTTTTCTTTCTTATTTTCATTGCTTTTTTTAAAATTTTCATTTTTGAAAAATCTTTTATTTTCCAATTTCTTCCCTTAGTCCTATCTTTGTCGAAGTGTATCTTAAATTTCTTGGCTATGAGAAGAAATTTGTCCTTATTAGAATCTTGTTCACTTTCATCTTCTTCTTCCTTTTTGGTACTCTTTAAGGTGACATTCTTTCTTCTTTTTTCTCTATCTTCATTATCATTTCGTTTGCCTTCCAACTCATAAGTCATGAGTGAACCGATAAGCTCTTTAAGTGGCAATGTTCTCAAGTCCTTTACTTCTCTAATCGCTATCACCTTGGCTTCTCAGCTTTTAAGTAGACTTTTTAGAATTTTGGTGACAATATCTGCATTTGAATAAGATCTACCAAGAGCTTTAAGCTCATTAGTAATGTTAGTAAAATGAGTAAATATATAATTTATGCTTTCATGTGGTTTCATTTTAAATAATTCATAATCATGAACTAACATACTAATTTTCAAATCTTTGACTTTAATTGTTCCCTTGAGTGTGACCTCTAGCATGTTCTAAATGGATTTAGCGGTTTCACATCCTAAAATTCTATTAAATTCAGCTCTACTTAGAACACAATAGAGGATGTTCATAGACTTTTCATTTAAGATGAACTTATCCTCTCTTCAGGAGTCTACTATCTTTTTGGCTTTAACTTCCTTTCTTTAGTGATCACATCTTCAGTTATGGGTGGAAAATACCCATCCTCTATTATATTGAAGATTTCAAAGTCTAAGGTTTTTAAGAAGATTAGCATCCTTTTTTTTTTTTCAGTATGCATAATCGGTCCCATTGAAGAATAGTGGCTTATTTGTGGATTGTCCCTTAATTATTTGTCCTTGGTTGTTGTTAAACCATTTTATCCTACTCCTCAAAGTTGTAAATCCTATTCAATTGAGTTAGGCTCTGATACCACTTGTTGTCCCAGTTAACAATACCCAAAACAGAAGGTCAATTGGGTTCTTTAAAATTTAAGGCTGAAGATGTATGCAATGCACTGAAATTAATAAAATAGTAAAGAAAGAGAAAGCAAACACTGGATTTATAATAGTTTGACAATATTGGCCTATGTCCACTCTCTTGGCTTTGGCTTACCATCGAGGTTCGACCATCTCTTTGTTTATATGGGTTAAATGAAACCCAATACAACTCCTTCTGAGGTGAAGGACATCCATACAACTTTTTTATCCGGGTGAAGGGTAACCCAGTATAATCTTCATTTGATTCTGATAAAGATGAACTCAATACAATACAATAGTGTATTTCTGTGTTTTATACTCTTACACTAAAGTTTATGTATCAATAAGCTCGTATAATTAATTTTCACTCATAAGAATAAGTGAATAAACTAATTTACAGTAGAGAGAGAAAAGAGAAATGTTCACGTTAAAATTGAAGATTGAATGATTACTGATGCTTAAGAATGTACTCTATTATTCTCTTCTCCTTAAATTCTTCTATTTATACTTATTCTTTTTGTGATGTCATTTGTGTCCAACAGCTTGATTAGGTGCATTAAATATTCGCCATAAATGTTGTAGAAGTTACCATTGAGCTTTAAATCATCAGGAAGTATCAATCCCTTTTGACAGTGTATCAATCCATTTGTGTAAAAATTGAATCTGAGTTGATCTTTAATCCCGAGTATCGATCTGTTCTCCTTTATGTATCGATCTGGTTCACTTCGTAAATAGTTTCCAACTCTCTGAAATTCTAACGTATCGATCTCTTCAGCCTGGGTATCGATTTGGTATACTTTATAAATATTTTACAACTCTCTGGAATTGCCATATATCGATCTCCATGGCTTAGGTATCGATCTGGTTTACTTTGTAAATATTTTGCAACTCTTTAAAATTGCGAGTATTGATCTTTTGAACTCTGAGTGTTAATCTTATCTAAACGTACTGATCTGCTTTACTTGAGTATCGATTCGTTTGACTTGGTGATTTCATCTGAGGCTACTAACTGCAAGATATTGATATTTTATTCTTCCAAGTATGGACCTTCTTCAAGTGTATCAATCCGATAAGCCGAAGTATCGATCTTGTTACACTTGATTCATATTTCTCATAGAAAATTTGTTTTGATTGATCATAATAAGTATGTTCACACACAGTTTTCTTGATTCTCAACAAGAATAAATCCATTTCATTATCCATAGTTTAAATTGACATTTCAATCACTTTGGTCATTATCAAAAACACATTTCATATATCATAATATCATCAATTTCACCTTTAAATTAATAACATGATACATCACTCTCATCTTCTTGGCTAAAACACTCTCTCTCTCTCTCTCTCTCTTGCCGAGTTAATCATTATCTCCTAAAAGAGAATGACAGCAATGCTTTACTAACCTTGTTTTTCCATGGGTTTATCTTCATATCCTTCTTCCTCTTTCTCAGTCAAGTTTCCTTCTCTCTCTCGGTTTTCTCTTTTCTCCTAGCCAAGACAAGCTTTTTCTTCCTACCTCTTGCTGTGATCTCTATCCTCTTACTCAGCCAAACTATTTTCTTCCTCTCTTTGATAAGCCTAAACAAGTGGATAAATGGGTTTTTTGCTTGTTTTTCCCGTCCAAACAAAAGCCCCATTCCCTTTCTCTAGATCTTTCTTGTTAAATAAAAAGATAAGAATAAAAAGAAAGACAAAGTAAAAATGGGTCATTTAAGTATACTGGGTATGGCGGGGTCATGGCTAAATATGGGCTTGGGTTTCATTTAAAATTGTTGGGCCGACCATTTCAATTTAATTGGGTTTTGATTTTGTGCTTGTTTTTACAATTTATTTTCTAAGCCCAATTTGCACTTATAATAACCCTAAAGTCATTAATTAAATGAACTTATCATTTTTTCATGCCTATTTTAAAATTAACTCACTTTTTGAATTATTTATCTGTTATATTCATAAAAAAATTTATCTCTGTCACCAAAATTTTATTATAACAGTTACAAAAAATTTCAGTTGTTACAATTCTCCCCCTCTTAAAATGATTCGTCCTCGAATTAAATTAATTTGGGACATGTGCTATATTTTTGTTAGTGAACAGCAGGGGGAAATTGTTTATCGGTCATTTCATTGCTTCTTCAAATCCCTAAGTGAGTCTCTTGGTTCTTATGATATTGCCATACAATTCTGGCATCTAAAGTGAGGTTTTTTTTTTTATTGCTTTATCTACAGTTTTATTGTACATGCCTCGATTAACGGCAGGTATTGGTCTCACTTACCTTCATAATCTATCACATAAGTCCTAACATACTTCCCACATCAGTATCGTCCACTCTAATTTGCCAAACACTAAATTCATGGTAATTTGATTCCACTTTCATCTAGGGACATTTAAACTCCGTAGTGTCTCTGCTGGCCTTTAATACTCAGCTTTGACTTATTGACATGTAAGGCATTTCAATACATATTCTACAATAGCTTCCTTCATTCTTTTCCACTAGTACATGTTTCTTAAGTCATGATTCATCGTATAAGGTACAGCTTAAGCTTTCTCTAGTAATAAATACTTCAATCCCTAAATTGAGGGAACTATTATTCTGTTATATTTCTTAGAAGATCTTTACTATATACATGATACCTTTTTCTACATTCTGCCTTATAGTAGTAATAGCCATCATCATCAAGTAACCGACTATGTATGTGATCCTCTAGGTTCACTGTGAGTTGGACATAGGTGGACACGAACTCTTTTGTATCTTTTCGGTACAACTCTTTGTAACCAAAGTTCCCAACGATCATGTGCAACTTCTAGCAAGATGCCACAACCTCCAGACACTAATGAATCCATATAGTCGTACGTACATATAGTAAAGTCCCTCTATTATTGACTCCCAATCGAGTGCGGGTCATAAAATCGTCAAACCTCTAACTTAATCATAGGAACAAGGCCTCAAATCATATACAAGAATCATGTATTTGAAAACACCTTTCCGGAAACACGTTCTCTGGCCAGAGATTTCATTTTCCATGTATGACATCCCTGCTTAGGATCTCAAGCTCTAATATCTGAGCTAGTAGATTCTGTCTTGGTCATCACTTATCTTCTTAAACCTAAACACATTGCTAGCAAGCTTCTTTCACTAGGCATGGCTAGCCCGATGCGATATACACAAGTGAACGATGTGCCTCAATGTAGAGGGCAGCCGTGACACCTCAGGTCAAAGGACTAGTGGTACTACTTTGGCCAGAGATTTTATTTCCCATGTATGACATCCCTGCCTAGGATCTCAAGCTCTAATATCTGAGCTAGCAGATTCTGTCTTGGTCATCACCTGTTCTTTTACGCCTAAACACATTGCTAGCAAGCTTCTTTCACTAGGCATAGCTAGCCCGGTGCGATATATATATGTGAACAATGTGCCTCAATGTAGAGGACAGCCATGACACCTCAGGTCAAAGGACCAGTGGTACACTCATACGGTTATGTAACGTATCATTGACTGTAGATAATCACCTATGTAATTTGTCACATTTAGTCACGTTCAGTAACACATACTCCAACGTATTACTCATGTTTATGCTCTTATGACATGAAACTCGTCACCTAACTATTAGTATCAAATACTAATCCTTGGCAGCATCAAACATGCTAGTCATGCAATGTCATACTCCCATATGACAATACCTAAACCGGAAACTAATTCGAATATATTTAGATCAGACTATGTACTAATTTCTACAACTCTTTGAAGATAGAGTCTTGACATCATAATACATCACGAGATCTCATTTTGCATTTTATATATAATATATATATATATATGCAAATGTATATGCAAAATGATATAGATGTCATTTTATTAATCATAAACTAATTTACAATAAATTACAAAGTTATATATACATAAGGATGATAACCCTAAATCGTATGGCACGATTGGTTCTAGGACATATCTCCAACAATAACGGGCTTAAAGCACCCACTACCCGTCTGCTCTCTGCTCATAATGCATATGTCAGAGTGTGGTTTTCGATAGCATGGTAGCACTTAGGGGCTCGTAGTATCAGTTTTCGCATATATCTATGGAGGTGGCTAGCTTTCGACACGATTGTCCTTACCATGGCATTGAGTATCCAAGATACCAAGTCGGCCTCCTACCTTCCTTGATGCACTGCATCCACTACATGTCTTCATAAATCATCTCCGAGTAGCGTCTGGAACTCGTGTTGAGATTGTGAGAGACGATTAGGTGGAGGATCCTTTTATGAAAGTTGAGTCAATTCAGCTTGTTGTCAATTTCTTTGAGGTTTGGATCCTTGAAAAGTACTTTGTAGGCATTGAGAGGCTAAAAGATGCTTGCTGGATACGAGATGCAACCTTCTTGTACAAGAGTTATGCGTGATAAAACACTGACATTAACTTGGAAGGGATGTCCTTGTACTATGCTAATAAATTCTGTCATTCTCACTCTCCTTGAGTGAGGGTTCTTGGTGTCCAAATTTGAGTAAAAAATTTTGACAAGACTATCAAAACATTTCCCTCTTTAGCTAAGGTAATTGATCCATCTGAAATCTTTGATGGTTTTTGATGAAAAACAAAAATACATAAATAGGATGATAAATTAGACATGCAAGTTAAGAACATTTCATAGCTTGCAAGTTTTTTATGGTATTCTTTTTTTTTTAAAAAAAAAATCAATTTGTAAGGATTTGAAGTGTTTACCTTATTTCAATGGATGCTTAATGAAGATGAAGGAGTAATAGACTTGAAGAACTAAAGTCCTTCACAAATTTTCACTCTTGATGCAAAATGAATGGAGGGGTTTTGAGAGGAAAATGAGAGAGTTTTTCTTTCAATTTTTCTAAATGTTTTTACTCAATGAAAAATGTGAAAGACTTTAGTTTTTATAGCTAAGGTTGATTTGTAAATATTTTATTTGCATGAGAGTCCTTGCAAAATCCAATTTTGGTAAAAATTACCCCATGCTTTACAACTTAATCCTTGAACAATCATTTGTTGTCATAAAGGCATGCAAACTACACTAGTTTGCATTTTTAACCTTTAGGTATTTATTATAAGTCCTTTAAGTTTTAAAAGATTAATATTTAGTCCCTAATAAATATTATTAAGTACCATTTCAATTAAATTAATTAATCTAATTAATTATTGTAAGACTATTTTAACTCTTAAAATACCTTATTTAATTTTATTTAACACTTACATAAAATAATAAAAACCCTTATTATTTTAGGATGGTGCTAGCCTCCTTTTAAATAATCTATACCCTCTCACATCAAGTATTAGTGTGACCTTGTGGGACCCCTGTGAATTAGCCGTGTCCCGATTTTGGATATCATTCAAAATTAATTTTGAAAACGCTGACTATGGTTGACATCTAGCAACATGCCATAGCCCCTAAAATGGGGTGAGTTTAATAACTTCATCAAATCCCATTTTATTCTAAACTGTCATATTTGCCATGTAAGTAATATTCTTCCGACATTTGTATCCTTATCGAGTATAGATTTACGGATGTCAAAATCTTGAACTCGATTTCTTTGTGAACTGTCGATCGCTATGCCCGGAATTTGTCATCGCGAACTCTTTGCATGACTAATAATCACTCTGGCCAGAGATTTATTTTTCCGACATTTATGGACGCTCACTTTAGGAACTCAGATACGGATTGAGTTAGCGGAAACTCCAATCCTAAAATCCCGAGTCAACAGATCCCTTCTCGACCATCGTTTGTTTCCTCGTAAAAACAACGTATAACCAAACCGGCTTATTGTACATGACATAGTTAGCCTCGTACTTATACACCATATGAACCATACGCATCCATGCCAAATTCGACCACAATGTCTCAAGTCGAAGGATTACATCTGTAACGCCCGTAATTTTAGAAATTTGTAACTGTAGTATCTGCAGTATTTAGAAAATTTTAATTAGAGAATTTGATGTTATTTGGTTAATTAAAATTTTGTGTAACTTAGAATTTTTGGGTGAATGATTGAATTTTGGGTTCAAAATAGGGTTATTTGTTTAGGTCTAAAATTAATTTCATAAAGTTAGGTTATAAGTGAATTTTGGATTAAAGAAATAGTGTTTAGATTAATTTTAGACTTAATTGTAAATATTTTGAAATATTAAAGGTTATTTTAGAATTTTTTAAAAGGACGAAAATGAAAAATTTTCAAAGTTTTAGACTATTTTCATAATATTAAAAAGTGAAAGAACCTAATTGATATTTTATATTCCAAAATAAAATCACATTCGGCCATTTCTCTCTTACCCGTGTCACTCCAGTATCTTCTTCTTTATGTTCCAACAAGTCTTTGTCTCATTTCTTTCTCAATTTTAGGCCAAACGACTTCCAATTCGATCGGTTTTATTTCAAATTTCAGTTATCGGTAAGCTCTATATCCCAATAAAAACTTGAATTTTAGATTTTAAGCCTAAATTGAAATTATAGTTACTGTTCATCCGAATAATTTATCCTTAATTTTACATAGAAAATGCTATATTGTGTTGAATTGGAGCGTAAAATGCAATATTGAGTTGATTTAGCATTAATTTAAGTATTGATCAGAAGAAATTAGAGTGTTTTTGTCTCGGGTGAACAGTGATTTTGAAGGTGCTACAGTAACCTCGATCTAAACAGTAACAGTTTACACAGTAACTTTAATCTATACAGTAACTATTTACACAGTAACTCCGGCATAAACAGTATTTAGCTACAGTAATATGTCATAAACAGTATTTACGCCACAGTAATTCCGACATAAAACAGTATTTTTGGTACAGTATTTTACTAAAGCCTTATTTGTTTACTTAGGCGAAAATATGTAGATTTAGGGTTGTCGAAAATATGAATTAGTATAAGTTTGTAATAAAAATTCATTGTTGAAAATCGAATAAAAGACGTAGTTAGTTAAATTTAGTAATAGGGGTAGAATTAAGGAATTTTAGACACTAATTTTACGAATATTGCATTTAAAATATTAATAATGATTTATTGAATATCCGAAGACATGATTTAT